>VHIG01000134.1:0-13366 GCA_008121275.1 Drosophila lowei | reverse complement strand
TTAACCAGTTGAAGTTATCGAGATTGCTCTCGAGATAGGTTTGGGTCTTAATCCAAAAAATCAGGGATAGGTCTACGGAGCTCGGCTGAGGAGTCCAGATTTATGGTTGATTCCGGTTGGGAATCGATAAAATGATTTCGAGGTCATCCATCGTTGTTAAAAGATGACTAGTTTCTGTTCTAGCTGTTAGCTGTGAGTAGCTATTATATAGGCACATTGTTATGGGACAGTGTTAGGCACACAAAAGGAGGAATATAAATTATAGAGAAAGTAGAAAGGTTCAAGAGCATCCAAACCGTTTTCAGGAAACACTTAAAAATACCTCTAAACTATCACATTAGATTCATTTCAAAGGGATGACCTACCTGTTTGAGGGTTGTTTGAATCGCAACATGGAACCAATCGTAAAAAACAGGTCCATTGTCAGTAAGAGGGAGGAGAGAATATAAATGAGCGAAGGATCGATTTCGATTTGAGGGATTTTACATGAGTGAGAAAGAGGGATTGAGATCGAAGTTATTTTACATTATCGCCGATGGGGCGCCACCGCAGTAAGGAAAAAGGGACGGTCGTATATTTACTATAGAGTAGCATTAATTAATTTGTATGTCTTCCCATTATAATTGCATTCTTTTGTGTGCTCCTGTATATATCTCCATTAATTATGTGTTTGCTTTTATTATTCCAACCCTCTATACGGAAATCTAGAAAACCAGTCCCTTTACTATGTTTTTGTATAGGATGTAAATATCAGAAACTTCAACCATTTGTTTCCCCAATTCAATATTAATAAAATATCCTATAAATTATTTATTTTAACATGATCAGTTCATAACATAGCAATCATTTTTCCCAATTCAATGTTAATAAAATATCCTATAAGTATTTATTTAACATGATCATCATAACATAAACACGATGTACACTTACAATCAACATATTTGCTGCTGTACATCTTAAGCACATACTGCAGCAACATGTTGCGAATTTGCAATTCAGCCTAAAAGCCGATACCACCGTCCGTTTCCTTTACTGGTGATAAATTGTCTGCCAGCGGAGACAAAGTTGTTCGCCAGCGGAGATCTGGATTTTCTGCCAGCGGAGAAAACGTTGTTCGTCAAGCGGAAAAAGGTATCCGCCAGTGGAGAAAGATTTTTTCGCCAGCGTAGATAAGTTTTCCAACAGCATAGATAAGTTGTTCGCCAGCGGAGATAGGTTTTCTGGCAGCGGAGAAACATTGTTCGTCAGCGGAAATAAGTTGTCCGCCAGACAAGTTGTTCGGAGATTTTTCCGCCAGCGGAGAAACGTTGTTCGTCAGCAGAAATAAGTTGTCCGCCAGTGGAGAAAGATTTTTCGCCAGCGGAGATAAGTTTCCGCCAGCATAGATAAGTTGTTCGCCGGCGGAGATAAGTTTTCTGCCAGCGGAGAAACGTTGTTCGTCAGCGGAAATAAGTTGTCCCCTAGCGGATAAAATTTCCCACCAGCGGAGATAAATTGTCCCAGCGGAGACAAGTTGTTCGCCAGCGGAGATAAGTTTCTGCCAGCGGAGATAAAGTTTTCTGCCAGCGGAGAAACGTTGTTCGTCAGCGGAAAAAGGTATCCGCCAGTGGAGAAAGATTTTCGCCAGTGGAGATAAGTTTTCCGCCAGCATAGATAAGTTGTTCGCCAGCGGAGATACGTTTTCGCCAGCGGAGAAACGTTGTTCGTCAGCGGAAATAAGTTGTCCGCCCGCGGATATTAGTTTCCCACCAGCGGAGATAAATTGTCTGCCAGCGGAGACAAGTTGTTCACCAGCGGAGATAAGTTTTCCGCCAGCGGAGAAACGTTGTTCGTCAGCGGAAATAAGTTGTCCGCCAGCGGATATAAACTTTCCGCCAGCCAGCGGAGATAAATTGTCTGCCAGCGGAGACAAGTTGTTCGCTAGCGGAGATAAGTTTTCCGCCAGCGGAGAAACGTTGTTCGTCAGCGGAAAGAAGTTATCCGCCAGTGGAGAAAGATTTTCGCCAGCGGAGATAAGTTTCCGCCAGCATAGATAAGTTGTTCGCCAGCGGAGATAAGTTTTCTGCCAGCGGAGAAACGTTGTTCGTCAGCGGAAATAAGTTGTCTACCAGCGGATATTAAGTTTCCCACCAGCGGAGTTAAATTGTCTGCCAGCGGAGACAAGTTGTTCGCCAGCGGAGATAAGTTTTCCGCCAGCGGATATAAACTGTTCGCCAGCGGAGGAAAGCTTGTTCGCGGAGATAAAGTTTCCGCCAGCGGAGAAACGTTGTTCGTCAGCGGAAATAAGTTTCCGCCAGTGGAGATAAGTTTTTCGCCAGCGGAGATAAAAACTTTCCGCCAGCGGAGAAACGTTGTTCGTCAAAATAAGTTGTCCCCAGCGGATATAAATTTCCCGCCAGCGGAGATAAATTGTCTGCCAGCGGAGCAAGTTGTTCGCCAGCGGAAGTTTTCCGCCAGCGGAGAAACGTTGTTCGTCAGCGGAAATAAGTTGTCCGCCAGTGGAGAAAGATTTTCGCCAGCGGAGATAAGTTTCCGCCAGCATAGATAACTTGTTCGCCAGCGGAGATAAGTTTTCTGCCAGCGGAGAAACGTTGTTCGTCAGCGGAAAGAAGTTGTCCGCCAGTGGAGAAAAATTTCCCAGCGGAGATAAATTTTCCGCCAGCATAGATAAGTTGTCCGCCAGCGGAGATAAGTTTTCCGCCAGCGGAGAAACGTTGTTCGTCAGCGGAAATAAGTTGTCCGCCAGTGGATATAAAGATTTTCGCCAGCGGAGATAAATTGTCTGCCAGCGGAGACAAATTGTTCGCCAGCGGAGATAAGTTTTCTGCCAGCGCAGAAACGTTGTTCGTCAGCGGAAATAAGTTTTCCGCCAGTGGAGAAAGATTTTCGCCAGCGGGAGATAAGTTTTCCGCCAGCATAGATAAGTTGTTCGCCAGCGGAGATAAGTTTTCTGCCAGCGGAGAAACGTTGTTCGTCAGCGGAAATAAGTTGTCCGCCAGCGGATATAAATTTCCCACCAGCGGAGATAAATTGTCTGCCAGCGGAGACAAGTTGTTCGCCAGCGGAGATAAGTTTTCTGCCAGCGGAGATAAGTTGTCCGCCAGCGGAGAAAGATTTTCGCCAGCGGAGATAAGTTTCCGCCAGCATAGATAAGTTTTCCCACCAGCGGAGAAAACGTTGTTCGTCAGCGGAAATAAGTTGTCCGCCAGTGGACAAAGATTTTCGCCAGCGGAGATAAGTTTTCCGCCAGCGGAGATAAGTTTTCCGCCAGCGGAGATTTTTCGCCAGCGGAGAAACGTTGTTCGCCAGCGGAAATAAGTTGTCCGCCAGTGGAGATAAGTTTTCGCCAGCGGAGATAAATTTCCCGCCAGCGGAGATAAGTTGTTCGCCAGCGGAGATAAGTTTTCCGCCAGCGGAGAAACGTTTGTCGTCAGCGGAAATAAGTTGCCAGCGGATCCGCCAGCGGAGATAAGTTTTCCGCCAGCGGAGATAAGTTTTCCGCCAGCGGAGATAAGTTTTCCGCCAGCGGAGATAAGTTTTCCGCCAGCGGAGAAACGTTGTTCGTCAGCGGAGATAAGTTGTCCGCCAGTGGAGGATTTTCGCCAGATTTTCCGCCAGCGGAGATAAGTTTTCCGCCAGCGGAGATAAGTTGTTCGCCAGCGGAGATACGTTTTCCGCCAGCGGAGAAACGTTGTTTTCGCCAGCGGAAATAAGTTGTCCCACCAGCGGATATAAATTTTCCACCAGCGGAGATAAATTGTCTGCCAGCGGAGACAAGTTTTCGCCAGCGGAGATAAGTTTTTCGCCAGCGGAGAAAAGTTGTTCGCCAGCGGAAATAAGTTGTCCGCCAGCGGAGAAACGTTGTTCGTCAACGGAGATAAGTTGTCCGCAAGCGGATATAAATTTCACGCCAGCGGAGGTAAATTGTCCGCCAGCGGAGATAAGTTGTTCGCCAGCGGAGATAAGTTTTCTGCCAGCGGAGAAACGTTGTTCGTCAGCGGGAATAAGTTGTCCGCCAGTGGAGGAAGATTTTCGCCAGCGGAGATAAGTTTTCCACCAGCATAGATAAGTTGTTCGCCAGCGGAGATACGTTTTCTGCCAGCGGAGAAACGTTGTTCGTCAGCGGAAAGAAGTTATCCGCCAGTGGAGAAAGATTTTCGCCAGCGTAGATTTCTCCGCCAGCATAGATAAGTTGTTCGCCA
The DNA here is from genome assembly GCA_008121275.1 of Drosophila lowei. NCBI lineage: Eukaryota > Metazoa > Arthropoda > Insecta > Diptera > Drosophilidae > Drosophila > Drosophila lowei. Next base: position 9,164 of record VHIG01000134.1, on the reverse strand, counting down.
GCGGAGATAAGTTTTCTGGCAGCGGAGAAACGTTGTTCGTCAGCGGAAATAAGTTGTCCGCCAGTGGATGTAAATTTCCCGCCAACGGAGATAAATTGTGTGCCAGCGGAGATATACAGTTGTCCGCCAGCGGATATTAAATTTCCTGCCAGCGCAGATAAATTGTCAGCCAGCGGAGAAAAGTTGTTCGTCAGCGGAGATAAGTTTTTCGCCAGCGGAGATAAGTTTTCCGCCAGCGGAGAAACGTTTTTCGTCAACGGAAATAAGTTGTCCGCCAGTGGAGAAAGATTTTCGCCAGCGGAGATAAGTTTCCGCCAGCATTAATAAGTTGTTCGCCAGAGGAGATAAGTTTTCTGCCAGCGGAGAAACGTTGTTCGTCAGCGGAAATAAGTTGTCCATGCGGATATTAGTTTTTCAGCGGAGTTAAATTGTCTGCCAGCGGAGACAAGTTGTTCGCCAGCGGAGATAAGTTTTCCGCCAGCGGAGAAACGTTGTTCGACAGCGGAAATAAGTTGTCCGCCAGCGGATATAAACTTTCCGCCAGCGGAGATAAATTTCTGCCAGCGGAGACAAGTTGTTCGCTAGCGGAGATAAGTTTTCCGCCAGCGGAGAAACGTTGTTCGTCAGCGGAAAGAAGTTATCCGCCAGTGGAGAAAGATTTTCGCCAGCGGAGATAAGTTTCCGCCAGCATAGATAAGTTGTTCGCCAGCGGAGATACGTTTTCTGCCAGCGGAGAAACGTTGTTCGTCAGCGGAAATAAGTTGTCTACCAGCGGATATTAGTTTCCCACCAGCGGAGTTAAATTGTCTGCCAGCGGAGACAAGTTGTTCGCCAGCAGAGATAAGTTTTCCGCCAGCGGAGAAACGTTGTTCGTCAGCGGAAATAAGTTGTCCGCCAGCGGATATAAACTTTCCGCCAGCGGAGATAAATTGTCTGCCAGCGGAGACAAGTTGTTCGCTAGCGGAGATAAGTTTTCCGCCAGCGGAGAAACGTTGTTCGTCAGCGGAAATAAGTTGTCCGCTGTTAAAGTTATTTTATTTGTAATACAGCAGAAGTTCAGTATACAGAATTATATGTGCTTCCGAGTAACATACGCAAGAGACTGACGCCGAAAGAAGAACATCGATATGAGAACATCGATATGCAGCAGGGCACATGCGCAGTGTTGTTAGAGATCAATATCTAATTATCGTGGCGGTCACTTTGAACACTCCTCCTCAACACAACGCATGTTTACAAACTTTAAATATACTTAAATAATATTCGATAACATGTCAAGCACTTATAAACTATCTTTTAAACCAAATGCGAATACAAATTTGTGGTGCTTAACCTTGGCTAAGTTCTTTGTGAGGACATCTGCTATCATCTCATCGGTTGGTAGATACGCAATGTCGACTTCACCTCTCTTGAGAACCTCTCGAATATGATGTATCTTGACGTCGATGTGTTTTTTGTACGTGCATGAAACATGGGGTTTCTAGCAAGCTGCTGTGCTCCAATGTTGTCGCCGTACATCTGAATAGCTGACTCCTTGGACATCAGCTTCAAGTCAATCAGTAGGTTGCGAAAGTATATCGCCTCTTTGCTGCAGATGATAAGGCTATGTACTCTGCCTCCGTGGAACTGAGGGCAACTGTCGATTGCTTTCTTGACTCCCAAGAAACCGCTCCTCCTGCCAACATGCATACATAGCCAGTGAATGACTTTCGGTTCGTCATATCACTTGCCCAATCTGCATCAACAAAACACTCAATTGCCTTTCCTTGGTTTGTGTAGCATATCTCCCAGTCGATAGTTTTTGCCAAATATCGAAGGATGTGCTTGGCTGCCGCTTCATGCTCGGAATGAGGATCCTTGTTACGTTGTGCTAATTTGTTCACCGAATGCGCAATGTCCGGACGAGTCATAACAGCAAGATAAGATAACTCTCAATTAGCTTTTGAACGATGTGATGTCGACCCTGCGGCAGTCCTCTTTGTTGCATGCCACCTGGTAACCAGCTTCAAGCGGCGTGGACGTCTGTCGACAATCTTTCAAATTGTACTGTTCGAGCAACTCTCTAATATACTTCCGTTGGCTGATTGAAATCGCACCTGTACTGCCTTCACGTTTCACCTCAATACCTAAAAAGTATTGCATAGGCCCGATGTCAACCACATCAAATTCTGCTGCGATCTTTATCTTGATATCAGATATCTCATCTAGGTCCTTACACGCCAAAATAATGTCATCTACGTAGACAGCTATTAGACACATATTTTTTACCTGGCTTACAATACAGAAAGGGTTCGTTGACAGTCGGTATAAAACCAATGCGCCTCAGCGTTGCATCCAACGTAGAGTTCCACACTCTTCCTGATTGTTTTAGCCCATATATACTTTTGTGAAGCCTCAAAACGTGATTTGGGTGAACTTCGCTGATGAAGCCCTCAGGTTGTCTCATAAAACCTCATCTTCCAATTCGCCGTTGAGATACGCCGTGACAACATCCATTTGATGTAGGTGGAGACCATGTTCGACTGCAAGTGCAATTATCAACCTGATAGTTGCATGGCGTACAACTGGTGCAAATGTCTCCTTGTAGTCGATCCCGTAGCGTTGGCTACAACCTTTCGCCACCAGACGTGATTTGAGCCTGTTCACGCTTCCATCCGGATTGGACTTGACTGCGTAAACCCATCTGCATCCAATGGACTTTTCCCGCTAGGCAATTTATTAAGCGACCACGTGCCGTTCTTCACGAGAGATTCGTACTCGTCCTTCATTGATGCTTTCAATATCTCGCCTTCAGTAGACCGTTCAGCTTGTGCGTAGTTTTGTGGAACTTGTACGTCTGCTGCCAGTATCGCATTGAGCATATGATACTGCTTCCTTGGTCGTCCTGGTTTGCCCGTCCGTACTATGGTTGGGCGTCCTGGTCCTCCTTATTGGTTCTGGAATTACAAGAATGTCATTACTGGACCTAGTCTCCTCCTGATTTTCTGGCTCATTTTCTGAATCTTTAAAATGCTCGCTATCCATTTCGGGTTCAGAGTCCTGGTTTTGTTGAACCTCAATTGATGCCATGTCATTGGAACCTGATGCATCTAGTTTGCCCCTTCAGGTTCTACAAAATGACATCCCTACTCTCTACGAGTTTCCTGGTTTTCTTTACTGACCAAACGGTATGCTTTGGCCGTATCGGAGTAGCCCACCATTATATACTCTAAGCCTTTCTGTGAACTTTGATTTCTTTGTTTTATCTAGAGCAATCGCTACTGAGCCAAAAACTCTTAAATGCGATACCACTGGCTTTCTACCTGTCCATATTTCAAAGGTGTCACCCCGCTCAAGCGGCTGCTTGCCACTCTATTTCGCAAATACGTGGCAGTTCGAATCGCTTCTGCCCAATAGCATTCACTCAACCCAGCATGCAGCAGCATACTTCTTGCCATTTCTACCAATGTTCTGTTGGCCCTTTCTGCAACTCCGTTTTGTTGAGGTGTATATGGCACTGTTAAGTTTCGCTTTATTCCATTTTGGTTTAGGTAATTGTCAAAAACGTTGGATATGTATTCTCGGCCATTGTCGCTTCGTAAAACCTTTGACTTTTCTACAAGTTTGGCACTCAACTTGACTTTTAAATTCTTTAAAAAGCCTCGAAAACCTGATCTTTATTTTTAGGAAACTTACTGATACATATCTTGAACAATCATCAATAAATGTGGCGAAATATCGATTGCCTCCCATTGACTGCTTTTTGCATTGGACCGCATACATCAGTATGTATTAAGTCCTAGTACGCCCTTTGACCTGTTTGTGCTCGATTGAAATGGTTGCACGCAAATTTTACTTTTTTGCGCATGTTGCACACACTTGTTTTGGCTTGTATATGCCCTTTGAGACCTATTACCATCTCCTTATTAACCATTTCCTTTAATGCGTCAAAGTGTACATGGCCGAACCTATTGTGCCATTTGAATGCATCTGCCTCAACATTTACAATGTTCATACACTTTTCCTGATTGTCCTGAACCATAAACAATCCATTTTCCAGATGTGCCTTTATAACTATTTTTCCGTTTTCAAAAATCATCGCTTGATTTTTTTCTCAAACACAACTTTTTTTCCATGTTTTAATAGTTTTGTGACTGATATAAAATTGTACTGCAAATCTGGTACCAAGATAACATTTTTTCCTGCGTAACGGATCTATCACCGAACTTTACTTGAACAGTTCCATGCCCTTCAGCAATAAGTGATTTACCGCCGGCTAAAAATACTTTTGATTATCTTCCGTGAACGACACAAAGCGTTCCTTGTCACAACATAGATGCGCCGTTGCGCCACCGTCTATGCACCATGCATTTAACATCTGGTCATTTGGCTTAGCTAAATTTAGGATTGGTACATATTTTCTGGTTCCACTTTGGCATATTCGGTTACGCAAAAGCATTGTACCCAATCTTTCCCCGCTTTTACTGTTTGCGCCCTTGTTGTTTGCTCCTTCCTGCTTTTAGCACGGCATTCCGATTTTAAAAATGCCCTTCCTTTCCGCACTTAAAACACTTTTGCCCTTCTTAAAAGTTTTCTTAAAATTTTTGTTGTCATAACTGACGTGTAGTTCCGCGCTACTTGTAATTTCCTTGGTAATGCTATCTTCCTGCCTATTCCTTCAGAAAATTTTATTTTAGCATGCTCAAGCTCGGCAAATCATCTCGCGTCTCAATCGCAACAACAAAACTTTCATACGATTTAGGCAAACCATTAAGCAACACAACTGATAAGATCTTTTCATCAACCTTTATGTTGACCTCTGCTAAAGCCTCGTGTACCACCTGGAATTTCCGCAAATATTCCTGTGCACTTATACCATCCGACATTTTTAACGTCAACAATTGTTTAATTAAAAGCACTACCCCCTTGCTGGTCCGCTTGGCCTGTGAATTTTATTTTTAGCTTTTGCCATGCCTGTGACGACGATACACAATTTTTAATATTGTTTAGTTGGGTCGATTTTACACAAAGTAAAATTGACGCCAACGCCTTTTGATCCTTTAGTTCAAAGCTGCACGTTGCTCATTTGTTGCACTTTCACTAAGCTCAATTTTACCACTGACGATTGGCCACAAATCATTTTTGTATGAGAACACTTCTCATCAAAACTTTTATGCTGTAATTGTTTTCGTCCAGTTTCTCAAAATTGAAATTCATATTTCCACTCATTTTTGATTATTGTCCCAATGTGCAAAATTTGTAACTGTCGATCGTCTCATGCACAAAGCAACTACGACGACAATACTGTTGTCCTTGTGTTTCCTTTTTTTTTCGTTTTTTCTTTTATGTATCCCTCCGAGTTGCTATTCACACACACGATTTTCTAAGGCTTGGTATACACACTTTTTGGTATACACGCAATTTTGTACGGCTTGGCATACGCACTTTTGGTATACACACTTTGAGTCTCCGTTCGCTTTGTGTTTTTCTGATCCGTTGGGACTTCTTTATTTTGGACTTAAAACCACGGCAACGGTCCGATTCGCTGCAAAATTCTAATCAAAACACAATGCAAATCTGTTGAATTTGTTCAACTTTCTTCTTTTCCTTTTCTGTACACACACACACCAATGAGTCTATGCTTTCACTAAGCACCAAACAATGTTTATTGTTTCTCACTGTTTCTGTTTAATACTTTCTGGGTGCCTGGGCCCATAACCTGTTAAAGTTATTGTTAAAGTTATTTTATTTGTAATACAGCAGAAGTTCGGTATACAGAATTATATGTGCTTCCGAGTAACATACGCAAAGAGACTGACGCCGAAAGAAGAACATCGATATGAGAACATCGATATGAGAACATCGATATGCAGCGGGGCACTTTGCGCAGTGTTGTTAGAGATCAATATCTAATTATCGTGGCGGTCACTTTGAACACTCCTCCTCAACACAACGCATGTTTACAAACTTTAAATATACTTAACTAATATTCGATAACATGTCAAGCACTTATAAACTATCTTTTAAACCAAATGCGAATACAAATTTATGGTGCTTAACCTTGGCTAAGTTCTTTGTGAGGACATCTGCTATCATCTCATCGGTTGGTAGATACGCAATGTCGACTTCACCTCTCTTGAGAACCTCTCTCGAATATGATGTATCTTGACGTCGATGTGCTTTGTACGTGCATGAAACATGGGGTTTCTAGCAAGCTGCTGTGCTCCAATGTTGTCGCCGTACATCTGAATAGCTAACTCCTTGGACATCAGCTTCAAGTCAATCAGTAGGTTGCGAAAGTATATCGCCTCTTTTGCTGCAGATGATAAGGCTATGTACTCTGCCTCCGTGGAACTGAGGGCAACTGTCGATTGCTTTCTTGACTCCCATGAAACCGCTCCTCCTGCCAACATGCATACATAGCCAGTGAATGACTTTCGGTTCGTCATATCACTTGCCCAATCTGCATCAACAAAACACTCAATTGCCTTTCCTTGCTTTGTAGCATATCTCCCAGTCGATAGTTTTTGCCAAATATCGAAGGATGTGCTTGGCTGCCGCATCATGCTCGGAATGAGGATCCTTGTTACGTTGTGCTAATTTGTTCACCGAATGCGCAAATGTCCGGACGAGTCATAACAGCAAGATAAGATAACTCTCCAATTAGCTTTTGGAACGATGTGATGTCGACCCTGCGGCAGTCCTCTTTGTTGCATGCCACCTGGTAACCAGCTTCAAGCGGCGTGGACGTCTGTCGACAATCTTCAAATTGTACTGTTCGAGCAACTCTCTAATATACTTCCGTTGGCTGATTGAAATTGCACCTGTACTGCCTTCACGTTTCACCTCGATACCTAAAAGTATTGCATAGGCCCGATGTCAACCAAAAATTCTGCTGCGATCTTTATCTTGATATCAGATATATCATCTAGGTCCTTACACGCCAAAATAATGTCATCTACGTAGACAGCTATTAGACACATATTTTTACCTGGCTTACAATACAGACAGGGTTCGTTGACAGTCGGTATAAAACCAATGCGCCTCAGCGTTGCATCCAACGTAGAGTTCCACACTCTTCCTGATTGTTTTTAGCCCATATATACTTTTGTGAAGCCTCAAAACGTGATTTGGGTGAACTTCGCTGATGAAGCCCTCAGGTTGTCTCATAAAACCTCATCTTCCAATTCGCCGTTGAGATACGCCGTGACAACATCCATTTGATGTAGGTGGAGACCATGTTCGACTGCAAGTGCAATTATCAACCTGATAGTTGCATGGCGTACAACTGGTGCAAATGTCTCCTTTGTAGTCGATCCCGTAGCGTTGGCTACAACCTTTCGCCACCAGACGTGATTTGAGCCTGTTCACGCTTCCATCCGATTGGACTTGACTGCGTAAACCCATCTGCATCCAATGGACTTTTTCCCGCTAGGCAATTTATTAAGCGACCACGCCGTTCTTCACGAGAGATTCGTACTCGTCCTTCATTGATGCTTTCAATATCTCGCCTTCAGTAGACCGTTCAGCTTGTGCGTAGTTTTGTGGAACTTGTACGTCTGCTGCCAGTATCGCATTGAGCATATGATACTGCTTCCTTTGGTCGTCCTGGTTTGCCCGTCCGTACTATGGTTGGGCGTCCTGTCCTCTTATTGGTTCTGGAATTACAAGAATGTCATTACTGGACCTAGTCTCCTCCTGATTTTCTGGCTTATTTTCTGGATCTTTAAAATGCTCGCTATCCATTTCGGGTTCAGAGTCCTGGTTTTGTTGAACCTCAATTGATGCCATGTCATTGGAACCTGATGCATCTAGTTTGCCCCTTCAGGTTCTACAAAAATGACATCCCTACTCTCTACGAGTTTCCTGGTTTCTTTACTGACCAAACGGTATAAGCTGGCCGTTTACGAGTATCCCACCATTATATACTCTAAGCCTTTCTGTACGAACTTTGATTTCTTTTGTTTTATCTAGAGCAATCGCTGGAGCCAAAACTCTTAAATGCGATACCACTGGCTTTCTACCTGTCCATATTCAAAAGGTGTCACCCCCGCTCAAAGCGGCTGCTTGCCACTCTATTTCGCAAATACGTGGCGGTTCGAAATCCTTTCTGCCCAATAGCATTCCGCTCAACCTTGGCATGCAACAGCATACTTCTGCCATTTCTACCAATGTTCTGTTGCCCTTTCTGCAACTCCGTTTTGTTGAGGTGTATATGGCACTGTTAAGTTTCGCTTTTATTCCATTTTGCTTTAGGTAATTGTCAAAAAAACGTTGGATATGTATTTTCTCGGCCATTGTCGCTTCGTAAAAACCTTGACTTTTCTCCCAGTTTGGCACTCAACTTGACTTTTAAATTCTTTAAAAGCCTCGAAAACCTGATCTTTGGTTTTAGGAAACTTACTGATACATATCTTGAACAATCATCAATAAATGTGGCGAAATATCGATTGCCCCCATTGACTGCTTTTGCATTGACCGCATACATCAGTATGTATTAAGTCTAGTACGCCCTTTGACCCGTTTTGTGCTCGATTGAAATGGTTGCACGCAATTTACTTTTGCGCATGTTGCAATTACAATTTTGTTTTGGCTTGTATATGCCCTTGAGACCTATTACCATTTTATTAACCATTTCTAATGCGTCAAAATGTACATGGCCGAACCTATTGTGCCATTTGAATGTATCTGCCTCAACATTTACAATGTTCATACACTTTTCCTGATTGTCCTGAACCATAAAACAATCCATTTTCCAGAAGTGCCTTTGTAACTATTTTTCCGTTTTCAAAATCATCGCTGATTTTTCTCAAACACAACTTTTTCCATGTTTTAATAGTTTTGTGACTGATATAAAATTGTACTGCAAATCTGGTACCAAGATAACATTTTCCAGCGTAACGTCTTATCACCGAACTTTACTTCGAACAGTTCCATGCCCTTCAGCAATAAGTAGATTTACCGCCGGCTAAAATACTTTTGATTATCATCCGTGAACGACACAAAAGCGTTCCTTTGTCACAACATAGATGCGCCGTTGCGCCACTGTCTATGCACCATGCATTTAACATCTGGTCATTTGGCTTAGCTAAATTTAGGATTGGTACATATTTTCTGGTTCCACTTTGGCATATTCGGTTACGCAAAGCATTGTACCCAATCTTTCCCCGCTTTTACTGTTTGCG
>VHIG01000133.1:0-13407 GCA_008121275.1 Drosophila lowei | reverse complement strand
CAGTGGCCAACGCATTGGAGGAAGATTTTCGTCCTTCACCAGAACGAGATCGTTCTTGCAGATGTTTTGCGCGGAGGTACGCCACTTCGCGCGCTCTTGCAAAAGAGTGAGATACTCTTCGCGCCAACGGCTCCAAAATATTTGTTGTAGTTGGGTGACCCGCTGCCAGCCATCCAGACGATTGTAGTTCAGCTTCGTTAGGTCAGGCTCGAGGATTTGCTCATGGGGCCGCCTAGAAGCAGATGAGCAGGAGTCAAAACGTCTAAATCATCAGGATTTTCTGAAAGCGAGAGCAAAGGGCGAGAGTTAACAATTGCAGTGATCTGACAGATCAGAGTGCGCAGCTCGTCGAAGCTAAGCACAGATGGTCCAACTGAGCGGTACAGGTGATATTTTGCGGTCTTCACGGCCGCTTCCTCACAACCCGCCAAAATGCGGAGAGCGTGGTGGGATGAAACGCCAGTCGATCGAGTCAGCCAAGCAGGATTCATGGACCTCCTTCATATGCGGTTCGCTCAGACAAAGCTTCTTTAGCTCCAGAAGCTCGTTCTTGGCCCCAACGAAGTTTGTCGCATTGTCCGACCAAATTTGACTTGGCCTTCCTCGAGTGGAAGTAAAACGCTTTAGTGCGCCTAGAAACGATGCGGTGGTCAAATCCTTTACGAGCTCCATGTGTATAGCCTTAGAAGTGAAGCAGATGAATACGCTAATGTAGCACTTGATCGGAGGCCTCGTGCGGATTTCTGATCGGTAGAAAAAGGTCCACAGTAATCTACTCCAGTGACTTCAAAGCTCGAGATCCTTCCAAACGTTCCTTAGGTAGGTCTCCCATGATGTGTTCAACCATGCGCGGCCTAGTCCTGAAGCATCTCACACACTTGCTGACGACCCTTGACACTGCTTTAATACCTCCAATGGGCCAATATTCCAGCCGAATTTTGGATAGCAAAGCGCGAGGTCCGGCATGGAGGTTTCTTTCGTGATAATATCTTATCAGCGCAAAGGTAATGGAATGTCCCTTTGGCAGCATGAGCGGGTGCTGAGCGTCAAATCCTAGCGATGAGTTGCCAAGACGACCTCCCACTCTAAGTAGTCCAGAATGATCGATGAACGGGTTGAGCGAACTAATAGAACTGGATTTCATGACTTGAGCATTGCGCCGAATCTCCTTTATGTCCATCCACAAATTTGCCAGCTGAATGTGTCGAATTAGAAGATGCGTTCCTTGCCGAATATCAGAAACGGTGAGTCCTGGATGCCTAAGACGATGTATAAATTTATGCATGTAGGCGAATGTGCGCTGCATGCGAAAGAATGAATTCGCAAATTTGCATCCGGACGTGAGATCGGCATGTGGAGACGTGATTAGCAATACTCTCTTGCGAAGCTCCAAAGTTGCTATGTTGTTAGCAGGAGATACAGGCCACTTATCCTTGGAGCCTAGCGAAAAGGATGGGCCGTGAAACCATAGCTCTGACTGGATAAGATGGCTGGGAAGCGAGCCTCTCGAGAGAATATCAGCAGGATTTAAAGATGTGGGAACATAGCGCCATTCCATGGCTGCCGTCAACTCCTGAATTGATGCCACTCGATTTGCCACGAAAACTTGAAATTTAGCTGGCTCGTCCCTAATCCAAGATAATGCTGTTGACGAATCCGACCAGCAATAGAACCGACCTGTAAAGATTCCCATGTCCTTTACATTCTGCATGATTTTCGCAAGCAAATGGGCTCCACTTAATTCCAGCTTAGGAATCGATATAGTCTTTAGCGGCGCCACTCGCGACTTTGAGCACAAAACGTGGCTCGAAGACTGGGCTTCCCTGGACACGACATACACGCAAGCGCCATATGCTTCTAAGCTGGCATCACAGAATCCGTGAACTTCTGTAGCCACACTAGAACGAAGAACCAAGCGAGGAAATGAGATCCGAGAAATGCTTGCCAAACTATTTCTCAAGTCCATCCAAGTTGAATGCAACGCTGAGGGTAGGCTTTCATCCCAATCCAAATTTTCTCTCAAAGCTGCTGAAGGAAGATTTTGCACCTGACAATGACTGGATTTATCAATCCAAGAGGGTCGTAGAACCGCGCAATCGTAGATAAAACCGACCGCTTTGATGGCTTTGAGTTTGTGTCCAGTGCGGACAAGGCAAAAGCAGCTGATCCGAAGCAGGGTCCCACGCTAAGCCGAGAGTTTTGGCTATGTCGCTTCCATCATTAAACTTTAGGAACTTCTCTATGTCATCTTCAGGGTTCCCTCAAGTACTTCCTGGTGACTGGAGCACCATTTCCTAAGTCTAAAATTACCACGGGACAGTAAAGCTGATGTTTGGTGCATCTTGTCCATGGCCTGTGCGACCGAATTACCGCCCGAAATAAGGTCATCCACGTAAAACTCCTGCCGCAGAGCAGCTGAGCCAAGAGGGTAGGACTCACCCTCGTCGATGGCCAGCTGGTGCATTGCGCGGACCGCTAAAATGATGCAGCCCTCGTCCCGTATGTGACGGTGTCTAATGTGTAGACTTGAACCTCGGACTCGATGGAATCTCGCCATAGGATGCACTGATACAAATTGTCGGGTGGAGACACTCGTACGCAGCGGTACATTTTACAAATGTCCCCGTGAGAGCGACTGGATATGTTCGAAAGCGAATCAATATGTTAAACAATGCAGGCTGAATAACAGGGCCTGTCATCATCACATCATTTAGAGAATATCCAGTTGATGTAGCTGCGGATCCATCGAAAACGACACGGAGTTTTGGACACAGTGATGAGGCAAGAAATATTTGCAGAGGCTACGGGAATCAGGGTTGACTTGGTGCATATGATGCAAATCAATGTACTCCCTCATAAAGGCGGAATACCGCTCCTTGAGTGTAGGATTACGCTCTAGTTTTCGCTCCAGACTGATGAACCGTCGATAAGCCTGAGCATAAGATTCTCCTAAACGATCAGTATTGTTATTTAGTGGCAGACGAACTGCATACTCGCCGGATGGCAACCGTGAAAGGTGGCTTACGAAATGTGCTTCACAATCGTCTTCTTCTTTGGTATTCAACCCAGCCTCACACAATTCTCGACTTCCCAAAACATACGAAGAGTTTTATCCAACCTTGCTTCCATCTCAGCTTTCGAATCTGGACAATTGTGCGTGGCCAAAAGCGCCGAGCTTGATACCTTCTGTCCACCGCCAGATACGATCCACCCAAGCCGGGTCTTCTGCAGAAGAGGCAGTCCATCGGTGAGTTTGATTTGCCCTACGCAGAGGAGATCATAAAAAACGCTCGCACCAATGAGAAGATCAACCCGTTGAGGATTGAAAATGCAGGATCAGCGAGCTGAATGTTAGATGGAATACTCCAATCGGATACATTTACTGTCATACTTGGTTGAGAATCGGTAATCGTGGGGGCGATGAGAGCAGTAAGCGTAGTTGTGTAAGCAGAGGTGCGAGAATGCATACAAATGCTTATGGTGGATCCCTCAGTAGAAACGCTGGTATCGCCCAGCCCAGACACAAGTGCAGACGATTGAGTTCTCCTAAGCTGTAGCTGCTGGGCGAACCTGGATGTGACGAGATGCAGCTGCGATCCTGAATCTAAGATGGCACGACAAGGAACTAAAACGCCAGACCGATTCTTCACGAGAACCACGGCTGTAGCCAGAAGCACGACATCAGAGTGAAGACCTTGGGCAGCAAGAGAGGTAGACGAAGGTAGAGGCGAGCTGCTAGCAGAATTTTGAGCAACGGAAAGAGTGTCCGGTTGAACGGCCAGATCGGGAGGAGTAATACCTGGGCAGCTTTGTGTTGTGGGCTGTATACTATCGAAGTGCAACAAACTATGATGCCTACCGCCGCATACTCGACATTTTCCACTATTGCATGCGCGGGTCCGGTGCCCCGGTTTTAGGCAATTGAAGCATAGGGAAAGCTTCTTCACTTCTTTGTGGCGCAGCAACGGTGAGAGATTTCCGAATATCTTGCACGAGTATATTCCATGGCCCGCTGAGTGGCAAAGACGCATACAGACGGGTCGGCGGAAGAGTTGGAAGCTACAAACGTTTTCTTAACCTGCGTATAGGAATGGTTTTTCCCACCTGATCGCTACTAGCGTGTGTCGCTGTAGCATATTCCAATCGCTCCATTTTCTGGCAGCGTTGCTGCAAGAATTCGAAGAATTCCTCTGCGGTAGGTATAGCATCCGACGATGTGTGCTCCTCCCATTTGGTTTGCGTCTTCGAATCCAACTTCTGCAGCAGCATGTTGATGACCATGAATCCTGAAATCTCCTCAGCAGTTCCCAATGTCTGCAACGCTCGCATGTGTAAATTGACTGCATCCGAAAACTCCCGAAGCCTTTTAGCAGAAGGCGAGTCTACCCTCTTTAGCCCAAGAATCTTCTTGATGTGTGCCTGGAAAACAAGTCTTTTGTTATTAAAGCGTTTATTAAGTATATCCAGAGCCGCACGATAATTGGCACTGGAGAGCTCCAACGATCGAACCGAATCCAAAGCCGCATCAGCGAGGCAAGAGCGAAGGTGCTGGAATTTCTCGATGTCACTGAGATCCGCATCCGCTTCAATCACCGATTTGAACATTGCCATAAAATCCGAAAACTCGACGTATCCACCAGAAAACTTAGGCACCTTCAGCTCAGGAAGTCGCTGCCTGTGAGCCATGATGATGGTACTATTCCGGAATGGTTTGGCAGAGTCGTAGAATGGGCAGCGGCGTGTGACTGGCTTACTTCAACAGCAGCCAGCAACTCAGCTTTCAACGATATGAAAAGCGTATCGAAGTTTTCGCGCAGCTCACTCCCAATCTCGTTTTGATCGAGAGCCTCCAATTCATTATGGGCCTTATTGAATTCCTCTCGAATTTCTGCCAACATATCAAGGCGCACCTCGACTTCCGCGGCGGTCAACTTATCGATTTTATTCCCCGCGAAGGATTCGCCAAGCCTGTGCAATCGATCATATAATGACTGACTTTTACGCTTATACAGACTCAGTCTGGAATCAGCCACCACAATATTTCCGCCCGCGCCTGTATTCGGATCGTTGTCCATGTTAACCGTTGTGCAATTCGACACAACAACGGAAAATGAAATACCGCTTAAGCGACGATGTATAGACGCGAGAGCGAGAATGCAAGACACGAAAAGTCAAGAACCGCGGCTGCAGCTGCGCAGAGAATGAGAGATTCGACGCTTAAAGTACCGGAATTTGTAATAAATATTCCAGCCGCACTTTCACTGAATTTGCACTTTAAACTGTTTTTCACCGTGCACCCAAATGTATTTGTTGGTAGTTAAACTACCCAACAACAAAATATTGTATAATTAATAAGTGTTTTAACGGAACGCGATTAAGCAATGGTTTTATATCACGTCGGGGGTCACCAATGTTTGAGATGCCAAGCTTTTTGGCACCTATTTGTTTCAAATGAAAAGAGAGTTTGGGTTAAACTTTATAATTCGTTTTAATCTTGGTGGCTTAGCGGAAGCCGATTGCTTGCTATGGCCAGATAAAATTTATGCGAGATCGATATGCAACCAATGCGCAGAGGGGTTAGCATAGAACTAAAAATAGACGACGGCGTTAGATCAAAGTAATTGCCGAAGTGGCGGGCAGATCAAAGTAATTGCCGAAGTGGCGGCCAGGAGCCCCTTTAGCGGAGAGCGCAGCAGCTCTGCAGAAAGTCAACGTTTTAACATAGGCGGCTCTCTGCTCATACAATAATAATGCTTAATATTACGGTTATTCTTCGGCGGCTGGCCCGAACAGGCATTTTTTTACCACATTTTTTATGTTGGAATACGATACTTAACAACAAATTATATACCTTTACTATAATAATATTATTTAAGGGCAGCCTTACAAAATTGATGTTCAACTAGCTGGTTTGGGCGGTATTTGTAGAAATGTGCAAAAGATTTAACCCGTTTATGCTTTGAAATTTCCAAAAAATGTTAATCAAATAAAACGCGATGTTCTTGAATATAAGCAATCACTTTTAAATAAAATCATCCCAACCTAACAAAAAAAAAAAAAAATTATATTTAAAATGAGTAAGCCAAAAGTTGTTAATAAAACATAAACCGCTAGAAAAATTTTATTCGTCGTAAATTCGTAAAAAGGGAATTAATGACACGGCAAATCGATTTAGTTGAAATGATACCCTTTTATAAGGAAAACAAAGGATTTAGATATTTGCTAACAGTGATTGACACGTTCTCGAAGTATGCATATGCAGTTCCGATAAGTCTAAAACAGCTTTAGATATTTCATCAGCATTGAAGAAAATATTCAAATATCTAGAAAACATATACCTAAAATATACAATCTGATCAAGGAAAGGAGTTTTTCAATGTGCTTAGCCTTCGAGTTAATGAAAAAAAATAACATTAACCATTACCATACTATACACACACCTTAAGGCATCTATTTGTGAACGTTTTAATAGAACATTAAAAATCGTATGTGGAAAATGTTTAGTATGCAGGGGTGTCATGTATGGATTTATACCTTGCAAGACTTAGTAAATGATTAAAATAATTCATATCACCGTATATAAAAATGAAGCCTATAGAAGTAACCAAACAAAAATGAAGAGTTTATTTTAAGCAGCTTATAATATTTGTAAGGTATTTCCTAAACACAAGTTTTTCCATTGGTGATCCTGTTAGAATAAGTAAATACATAAAGGTATTTTTACGAAGGGATATGATCCAAACCCCTGGACAACCAAGTTTTTAAAATTTTAAAAAGTAAAGAATCTACTAATCCCCTGTAACATATGAACTGCAGGACTATAAGGGGGAAATGATCAAAGGCTCATTTTATGATCAAAGAACTCCAGAAAGTGAAAGATGAAAATGCTTTCTTAGTGGAAAAAATACTCAGAAGGAAAAAGGAACAAGTTTTGTTAAATGGTTAGGTTTTGATGAAACACACAATTCATGGATAGATAAAAAGAGTATATTAAAATAATTAAACACACAAAATAGTTATCAGATTTGATTTATTTTGGGTATATTTACATTAAATACATTTTTATTTTACATTAAAAATATAGTTTTAATTATATACAAATTAAAAAATGGTAATAATATAATGTTAAATTTACTTATACATTATTTCGTGTATTATTACTAGCATCTAAAATATGTTGAATTTCACAGTGGTTATGAGCTAATGTTGAAATATTATCAGGTAATATACATCTTTTGTCATCCTTATAATTTAGACTTATCTTATTTACAATTTCAGTATAAATTTTATGACCCCTACTTCCTAATAACTCTTTGTTGTCCATAATAGGTTTTTTATGTTTTATGCATTTTGTGACGAGGAGATATTTCAATTACTGGACTTTTTTGCATGCCTTACGTTTTTATACCCGGATCCAAAAGACATTTGGGTAGGGAAATGGATGGAAATTTAAAGTGTGTAACGTCCAGAAGGAACCGTTTCCGCTAAAGTTTATATATTCTGATCAGCATGGTTCGGGGAGTCGATTGAGGACTGTCTGGTCATTCTGTCCGTCCGTCCGTAGGGTCCGTCTGTCCGTCGTCTGTCTGTCCGTCCCTATTAGGCCTAGTTCAAATGAACTTAAGAGCTAGAGTTACGGACATTTTGTATCCATCTTCCTTTATTATTCGTATTACAAGTATACGCCAAAAAACGATTCTTAGATTCGATTTAACGTCTGCAAAATCCAGGTTCCACAATTTTGAAGATCAAGAAAATTTCGGAATCAGAGAATGAATACTTTAGACCGCAGAATCTGAATAGATCTGTTATTATTCGGTGCAGAATGAAGAAAACAATTTCCGGGTTTCGCCCTAGTTCCTCTCTGGTCAAGTCGGCCGGTTTTTATAGCGTTTTACATTAGCGCCGTGTCAGAGACTATACCTCTAGAGCAACCAAATTTTTCATCCAGATTCCATGATCGCGGTTGCCTTGACCGTTTGGATCCGTATTTCGCCCCTCGGCTTCCGCCCTTCTGCGCGAAAATTGTGGCATCCACAGATCTCATAGTGAGACGCCGGACCTGACTGTAGAGCTCGCCTGCTACAAACTGGATTTGGGGGAATTTTCATTGTGCAGAAATGTCTGGTCGATTAATTTGGCGTCTTCACACGTTGAGCTTTCTGCGGCTTTCGTTTCAAAAATTTCAAATCCCATCCCCTTCCGCAGCCATAAACAACGAACCTCTAAACCACAACCGACAATTTGGTTCGATAGGGGAAATTAAAAACGCAATATTTGGTCAGAATTTTCGTATCTACCAGTGTTGCCTGAATGTATGGCTTATGGCGAATAAAATCGGATTCTGATATAGCCAAATTTAAAATCTTATTTAGCATATATCGCCCGTCGACACGTTCTGACTGACCCTTTTAGGTTCGTTACATTCAATTTAATGTAGCCATACTGACTATGTATCGGTTAAATACTGAGCTTTTACGCCTTTTAACCTTTTTACGTTATAGTCAAGGTATTATCATCTCTAGCAACTAAATATGAGTATGCTTTCGCTTTAATCCTGCAAACGACGTCATTATTCTACCTGCATTTTCGTCTTTCATTAATCCTAGTTCTTTTGTTATTAGCCAGATTTATACCGAATCTGTTTGAGGCTTGGTAATTGGATGTATCAAAGCGATTAGGGATTGTCTTTAAAAATCATAAAATCTTCTTCTGATGATATAATAAATGAATCTGTATCCATATAGAGTATTTTGACGATGGACATTTTACAGAATGAAAAATTATAGAAATAGTCATACATTAACCATTTCGAAAGTTCTAGTACACTAACTCCAATGTAAAATGGGCTTATCATACAAAATTCGAGACTTTAGTTGATTCAATTGCAGCCAAATTATTTCCAAAGATTTCAACACTGTGGAAATTGTGTCTCGCCATGCGTTGTCTAAACCCTGCTGAGTTCTGTCTTGAATTATAATGTTTAACTAATGCAACCTCGACGTTTTTCTACATTTTCCATAGTTTTGCCGTAAAACGGCATTAACCATTAGGTTGAGTTAGGTTAAAGGCGGTAGCCTGGAGGTAAGACCCTCCCTTTAAGCTCACTGGACCTATAAAGGTCCGTTGTGTTGCCGCATGGGCATGTGCCTTCGTTGCCGAACCGTGAGAGCATACTACTGCAGGTTAAGGGGCAGTCCCATCCGGTGGCTTGGATGTGCTTGGACAAAGGTCCTGGTTTGATTTCGGACAAGTCCGAAATGTCCGTGAAGCGGCCCCGAGAATGCGAGAGACGACGATTTCCAAAGGGCTGGGCAGTGGCAGAAGAAGTGGGAGTTCCTCCTCCTCCTCGTCACTGACAACTCCTGCAGAAGTCGTTATGAGGGGATTGACGGATCTAGAGGCATGAGTGCCGATCTGCCAGTGTCCCGTAATGGTTCTTAGTAACCGTAGAGCACTGTGCTCTGCTGAGTTTGCGCAGCTCTGCAGAGCGCTTCTTCGATCGATATGGCCATATCAATCTTGAGACTTTACAGGAAACGGTTTGCTGCCATCTCCTATTGGCATTTTGCTCGAACAATTCGTGCGTTAGAGCCTGCACGTAGCCAAGGGCATCGTTAATTTGCTCCTCCGATAGGAGAGGAATCGTAGTGCCCTGCCTGGCTAAGCTCGTCGGCGGCGTCGCGTCGTTCCCCCGATGACCCTGGAGGAAAAGATCTAATCCGTTTCGATCGCGTGCAGAGACCTGCGGCAGTCATTTACAAATGCTGAGTTCGACGATATTGAGCCTAGAGCTTTAATAGCTGCTTGGCTGTCTGAGAAGACGCACACTAGGTGCGTATCTAGAAGTAGTTTGGAGACGATCGAAATGGTTTCTTTGATGGCTTCAACCTCCGCTTGGAACACACTACAGTGATCCGGGAGCTCGAAGCAATGACTGATGTTCAGCTTCGCCGCAGTAGAATCCGCCTCCCCACGCGGCCGTCTAGCTTTGAGCCATCAGTGTAGAAGTGAACCGCATTTGCAGGTCCTGGTTCGCCCATCTCCCAGTCCTCCCTAGGTGGGATTGATACCTGAATGGGCGTCGAGGGTGATCACTAGGAATACAGTAGTCCGTCCTCTCTGGTAATTGCGGGAGTCCCATCAGATTCCTGAGTGCCCAACCGCGGATGTTTTCCACAGTCTGGCTTCTCTCATTCTGAGGGCGGAAAGGTTGCGGATCCACAGGAGGAGGTCCAGCACAGGTATCCAGGGCTTCCCCTGGAGTAGTGCGAAGCCCGCCAGTTATGGTATTCTGCCATCCTCCTGCTGAGTTTGTTGAGGCATCCACCAGGGATTGGTCGTATGATGGCGGTGTAGAGCCACCGAACCATATAGGGTCCAGTCCGATGGCAGTATCCAGGGTTTTTACTATCCTCCCGCAATCGAGCATCGAGGATTAGGCCAAGTTTGGCGATATTGCTGAAGACCACGTTCCATAGTCTTGGGGAATCAGGGAACTTTGTACTTCCTAGTGACGCCCGGAGGGTTGACGCCTAACCCGCCCCCATTTTCGACGGTGTCATGCACTCACCAACGTCTGCGGAAATTTCTTCCGGAAATCTGGTACACGTTGACGTCTATCTCCCAGTGATGCCACGTTCCAACCGAGAGGACTCCGCCCTCCTGCATTGGCGACCTGATCGATCAGTCTCACGTCCCAGAGTCAACCCCAGATCCGTCATGCGCCCGTGATGGCGGTCGGAAGGATGCTGTTAAAGGCGCCTTCATGTCGAGGAAGGCTACTAGGGTGTACCTTAAAAGTTAAGGGACGCTTGATGATCGATGTGATCGGAGTGTAGGGCCGTTTCGGTGGATCTTCCCTCCGATAGGCATGCTGGGAGTCTGAGATCGACTGGGCGGAATGCACGCCGTGAGATGCAGCCCCAGGAGCCGCTCCATCGCCTTTAGAAGAAAAGGACGATAGACTAATGGGTCTGAAATCTTTGGGGCAGTGTGCGAGGGCTTGCCTGCCTTGGGTATGAATACGACTTTGGTCTGAAGCCAGGTGCCTGGAATGCACCCGTGGGAGAAGATTCCCTGTAAATTATTTTGAGCCAGTTAATGGCCTTATGTCCCGCGTGAATCAGTTGGCAGGGAAATGCCGTCTGGCCCCGCGGACTTGTATTTAAAGCTTCTGATCGCCCAGGATATGTTTTCCTGGCTTAGCAGGCTCAGGATGGCATTTGAGGCGACGTGGAAGGAGGCGAGGTAGGTCTGTTTTCATCGCAGCCAGGGAAGCGGGTATTTAGGAGAAGATTTAGCGACTCATCGCTGGACGTAGTCCACGACTGGTCGGTGTTCTTCAAGCAGCCCAGGGTGGGTGTTGTCTTCGAGAGAACTGCGCAAGCGCGTGGCTTCTGGAGTTACTCTCGATTTCGCTGCAGAACTTTTTACGCCAGGAGGCGCGTTTGGCTTTTCTAAGTTCTTTGTTGTAGGTTGACAGACTGGCCTTGTATTCGGCCCAGTTTTGCTCAACGTTTCTCAGCCTTAGCTTTATTGAAGAGTCTCCGGGAGGCTTTCCGAGTTCACCCAGTTTCGGATTCCACCATTCAGGTTTCTTCCGGCCTCTGGTCTTGCCAGAGGGGCATGCTTTGTCGAGCGCCTTATTGCAGGCGTCGGTAAAGATCTTTAAAGACGAGTCGTGGCCTCCGTGGAGAACTCCTCCTCAGATGGGGCTCAGGAGAACACGACAGAGGTAATCAGAGTACCGAGTCCAGTTCGTCCGCCTGATGTTCCGGAATCGAACTGGCTTCGGTACTGAGAAGGAGAAAATGTGCTTCCACGTACCTGTGGTCCGAGAAGGAGGCTCTTCCAGAATCCCTCCAGGATACAATGTTACGCTGTATCTCATGAGAGGCAAGCGTGAGGTCCAGGACTTCCTTTGCGGTTTTACACAAAGGTGGGATCACTACCCCGGTTTAATAAGACCATCTGAGTGGTCAGTAAGTAACTGAAAAGGTACTCACCCCTTTCGTTTGTGTCAGTGCTTCCCCACTGACAGTGATGTGCATTGGCATCGCACCCACAATTAGGCCGATGTCGCGCCCGGCCGAGCGGTCTGCGGTGGAGAGGCCGGAGGAGGCGCGTGTGGAGGGAGTCTGGCTGATCGTACCCCATGTATGCGGGCAGATCTCAGTGAGCGCTCCTGGCCTTCCCGAGGCTCACTGCGGTGTGGTCTTCATTGCTGAAATTTGGGAGCAAAAATAGGTGCAACTCTCTTTGCAAGAATGCAGGTACGAACTTTACCTGCGGTCTCAGCTACGTATAGCTTTAGTCAGAAGTCTCAGACCGGAGACCCTGTTTCCGAGGATCCAGGGCTCCTGAATGAGGATTATGTCGGCTCCACCCTTGGCCAGGTGGAGCAGTAGAGCAGCGCATGCTGCCTACAATGGTGGAGGTTTATCTGCAGGAGCGTCAACGACATTCCTGAGGCTCGCTCCACCATTGTTATTGTTCTAGGTCGCTGTCAGGGGACTCTGGCTCTTCCCCGACAACGATGTGGCTGAGACCTCTGGCTAGTGCTCTCGTCGAACGCGTAATCGTCCAAGATGTCGTCCGACATCATGGACGCCGCATCCGACGCCGGGTTGTCCTCCCTTCGGGATCTCCGGCAGCTCCGGGTCTGGCTCGACCTCCGCTTGCCTGTTCTTGCGATCGGACTTGTAAGTGGATATGGTGACCTTTTTGTAGCCATAGTCCACTGTCCGACTTTGCGAGGAGATCAATAGATTCTCATTTAGGACGAGGATGATCTGGCGCCTCTGCCCTTGGATATCCTCCACCTTGCCACCTTCCAATCGGCTGTAGGAAGGTGGGTTGCAGACCTGCAGTAACCTGAGGATCTTCTCAGGCTCTGCAGGCTTAGCCGAGACCCATGCTCTGGCCTCGGGCGGCTTGGGACATCTTCCCATTTCACGGCCTCCAGTTTCGCCCCTGGATAGACTCTTCGAGGGCCGCCACCGCCTTCATGTAGAGGGCCGCAGAGCGAGCGTCTTGGCAGGCGATGGCTTTCACCTGCCTTGCCACCCCTGCGTCCTCACACTTTGGTGGTGGTCCGCCGTTCTCCTCCAGTCCAGTAGGAACCGGTCCTGGAGCTCATTCTTCCACCAGGTGCCACTTATCGCGAGGGACGTGGCCGTCCTCGGCGCCCCTGTCCAGGACACCGATCAGGGTCTTGCCCCTCGCCACCTCAGCGAACGACCGGTTCGTGAGGTGGGTCTTCACCCGCTTGGCTTGCTGGGCTTGGCCTGGCTGATTTGCGGGTCCTCCGCTGAGCGTTGCCGCTTGTTGGGGCCTTGGCTGCGCCCTTTCCGGCTTTGGCTGGCTGGAACAATGGAAGGATTGAGAAGGCCCACTGCCTCTGCT
>VHIG01000132.1:0-13454 GCA_008121275.1 Drosophila lowei | reverse complement strand
CGGATTCAGAGTCCGATATGGACTGCCACACGTCCGCCTCTGATGACGACGGATAAGTTCGCCGCGTCATTTAAGGGCGCTGGATAGCCTGGGTGCAATATAAGGGCACAAATCGCCAGCGCGCGCGAAAGCATGCGATCGGGCGCCTACTGATTTAGGCACCAGCCCTGAAGACCCAACCACTAAAAACAAAAGAAAAACAGTCAATTCCAGGCTGAAAACGCAAAACTGCCCAAAACACACGAAAACCACACTTACCTGCCAATCATCAGACAGAGCTGCCAATTAAGAAGCTGCCTCGCCATCAGCATCAACAATTTCCTGCCAAAGGGGCGGAAAAGGGCCCTGCGGACGCTGCCGCCTGACCGTGGCCCGTGACGTCACGCCACTTCGAATCAACAACAGCCATTCCAACGATGAGTGCGTGATGCTGGCGATGCGGCATCCACTAGGTGCGCCCGTCTCGAAAATACCATTATGTAAGAGGCGGGGATGGCCGATGTTAAACGCCGGACGCGTAATAAATCCGCAAAGAAAGAAGAATCAGGAGAGGGCTGCCGAGCAGCATTACTCGCCTGCGGCTCTACGCCCAGCACAAACCAGGACCGAGGTTATACAAATAACACCAAAACGCCGACGGACCTGCAGAGCAAAAAGCCAGTTTAAAACACGCCAAACGAACACCTCCTCCGCCTGGGTGGCCGGACCAGCAGCCACTCAAAAGAGCATTCGACCAGTTCTCCCTAATGCGTGGCTGCATGGAGGCTACATTTTCTTCCGCCAGTCACTGGGGCCAAACTGCGCGGCTATCGCCAGAATAACCCCGTCTTCTCGGCATACCTCCGGGCGACGCGGCGTAAACAATTATGTCGTCCATATAAAGCTGCATAATATCAGAGTTGGTTCGAACTGAAAATATAGGCTTACAGAATCGAATGAACGCGGCTGGCGAGTTCTTGAATCCGAAAGGCGCTTTATTAAACTCGAATAATCCTCTCCTTTGTGACGAAGGCCGTATACGACTTGCTTTGCTCTTCCATAGGACACATGGAAAAATCCGTTTCAAAGGTCCATTATGGTAAAACCACTTAGCCGACTGCAGCTTTTCCAAGACTTCCTCCACCACCGACTGGGAAGCGGTCCAGCAATACCATGCTTTTTAACTTCCTGTAGTCTACGCAAACTCTAAATTATATACCATCTTTTTCTTCACGACGACAACTCTACTCGCTACATTTGAAGACGACTTGCGCACGATTCCTTTGCTCGATCCATTCTTCGACTTGCTTTACGGCATCATTGGCTTCGTCTGTTGATAAACGACTCTGGTGAGTGATGAACGGCTTGATTACTCCGTCGGGAACTATCTTCAGTTGGATTGGAGACTGCTTTGCAACTTCTGTGGGCATTTTTAGTAACTGTTTTTATCATCTGTTCAACGTCTTTTCGATATTGCGGCGGGTCAAAAGGATGACTCTTCAGTTACATTATATAAGAGCATGCTCATCTGTTGGCACAGGATCTGCGTCAAGCTCAAAACGTGTATCCTTGCATATCAGCGACGAAACGGAACTTCTAATGAAATCATGCCCCAAAGGGTATCAAGGAAATAATCTGGCTACTGGGGACTACTAAAAACTTCTGTTTTAGTCTGCAACTTATCCACGGTAACTTCTGCATTAAAGTATCCAACAGGCTTTTGTTGATATTCGACCCCAGACCGCGCAACATGGTTGTGCACTTCAAAAGTTTAATGTTTTTCTCATGGTCTTCAACATTTCTCTCTTTGATTATGGTTACATTCGACCCTGTATCCACAAGACCGTCAACTACAATGCCGTTTATTTGAATTTTTTTCATGCGACTGCGATCCAAAATGACGCGAACTTTATCAACTTTATCAGCTTCTAAAGGACAGTTACGCGAAATGTGACCATTCTGATTGCACTTAAAACCTTCGTTTCGGCTTTTGCAGTCTTTGCGTTTGTGTTCTCCTCTGATCCACAAGTTATAACAATATTCTTTTTACCGCTTTGCCCACTTTGCTGCTTGAAACTCGTTTTATCCTGTTCTTTATTGCCCTTCTTTCTCGATATGTTCAAACGATCATAGATATCGAACTCTTCTTTCAAGGCCCTGAAGGTCTTACAGCGATACATGGCATGCTTATACTCGTTTTCTATGTCCAGACCGTTCACAATATGGCTTATAACAGCCGCGTCTTCAACATGTCCGACTGCTGCTATTTTTCTCATCTGCAGCAGAATTACTCGTGCATCGACTCCTTTACTCTTCCTCTTTCTTTCTTTGCAGCAGCTATGAATATCTGCACTGTTATAGCTACATGTAGATTCATCCAATAATACGTTCTTGAGTTCCTCATAGGTGCACGCATTCAGCTTCAAAGGGAAAGCTTAGCTGCACCGAATATTTTCCTCTGGCCTGTACATACTTTTTGCTTCCAGTAAGCTCATATGCGTCGGCATTTTTCGAAAATCTCAAACCATTTTCTATATGGGAACCGATTTTCCATCACAATCGCCTCACCAACTTTTGTAAAATTATCTGGAGCGATCTTCATTTGGATTTCTCGTTTCCAATCGCAAAGCACTTTCAAAATTTATCAGCTTTATCATTTGATCACTTTTATCCTCAGTATTGTTTTTCGCATTTCACGTCCATCCTCGTTTGCCACTCAGGCGCGACGTTCCTGGTGCAGCTTCTTCAGCTTCCTCTCCTCTCTTTCCAGTGCAAGCTGGCGGCGGTGTTGCATCATTTGCGGCTCTTTTCGACTTGTGTCCTGTGTACCCGACGAAGGTGCTTGTCTTTTCTGTTTAAAGTTATTATTATCACACTGGCGATGTCTGTGCGTGTTTTCTGCTTATGTACGTACTGCGCGGACAAGGCGACGCTGCGGCGCGACTATGAATTTCACAATTTCCAACCAGATAAACGACCGATCTTTTATTAAACTCCGTGTCTACTGTTATGCTCACAGAATTTGGATTGTTCAACTTAATGTTTATAGCCACCAACAACAACTTTATAACTTTATGTAGCTACAAACAACAACTTTAACAACTTTTCAACAATCCTCTTCTTGCATCAGCTTCTGCTTTCTTCTGTTTTTTTTTTTCACACACCCGAGCTCTGTATTCGACGCGGACGAGCCCCCAAATGTAAGATTAATAATAATGTATCGTTTATTAATAGTGTTTTTCGAATAAGAGTACAAAGTGTATGATTTAAGATGTGTAATTAATGAGTCTGTTCTTCCGACTTTTTGTTCAACTTTTCGCTTCTACTTCCAACAACCGACTGCCATATCGATAGCCCCTATCGATTAGCTCTTTAAATATCAATTACGTCTGGTTATATCGCTTAGGTCTTATAGATGGTATCTTAAGTTCAACTGTTGATTTAGCTGGGATGGGGCTAACTACTTGATACCCTGTCTTTTACATATATAGCCCTTGCTTATACGTGGTTTGCGAACCTTGCCATCCTTGAGAAGGTTGGCCCATTGGTGTTGGTGTTGGTCGCAACCGGTGTTGACAAATGGCAGTGCTTGTGTGATACCACAGCCATTCGTTTGTGATGTATGCTGTCTTTGTCGAAAACAAGCCAAACATTCGTGGGTGATTTTGCGTACGAGGTTACGTGCGCCAAATATCCAGAACCTTTGCCGAACAATTACGAAGAGTGCAGAAACACCAGGGTGGAGGTTGACCCGGTGCTCGGGTTCCAAGATCAGTTTCGTGGTGCGATGAGTCTTGGCAGCAAAACTGGATGTTTCCGACCCTGATTAGATTGTCTTTGTCAATGATTGGTGACAGTTTCACAAGCTGCTATCGGCTCCGTAATGGCTTCTTGACAAGTAGCAATTGGTAGTCATCTTGAAAGCAGGTTTGCGCGTAACGCAAACACAGAATCCGTGCAGTCCTGATCTCATGAAATGTAAAGAGATTGGGAGCTCCTGTCCCGAGATGGATGTTTTGTGCGTTGGATGAAGCGAAGAACATAGCCAATAGTGTGCACCAGCTTCTGCCAGGAGGAGACTCGGGCTATTAGTTCTTCCAGTAGATTATCCAATTTTGATTCGACCAATGTAGACAAACAATTGGTTTTGACTTCGTTTTGTATGCCATTTTCTGAAAGAGTTACGTAAAACTTTGAGTTGTTCAACTTTACCAAGAATTGATCGTTGTCACGTAGCCATGAAGGACCAGTGCACCACAGCCGAAAGTCGATGAGGGGCAGCCATGAGGCCCCTGGACGCACAGTGTTTGGTTTGTTTTGCAGTCCACATGACGCCAAGCATGGCATGGAATGGAATCCAGAATTTCCGAGGTTTGATTCCCAACAAACGTCTTCAGCTGGGCTGGTGCATATGATTGTCACGATAGAACAATTGTAGAGTCGCACCATGCAAATATAGTTGTATCTCTGTGTCGTAATCCAGCCTTTTGATCGTATGAATAGGCTCAGAAGAAGTGCTCCGCAAAAGCTCCAGGCGTGGGGATTGCTGCTTGAGTGGAGCCACCCTTGTCTTTGCAGCCACTAAAGATATGGACACAGAGCCGTCGTCGGTATTACTCTGCTGTAAACTACAGCAGCGTATGCCTTGATAGAAGCATCGGAGAATCCGTGCAATTTGATGTTGTCTGCGTCGTTGACAACCAAACGTGGTAGTTGAAACTGCTGCAATGTGTCGAGGTCAGCTCGCCACTTCAGCCAATTGTCCGCCAGTTTTGTTGGAAGTGGATCATCCCAATCCAGATTGAGTAGCCATAGTCGTTGAAAAGAATCTTGAACTGAACCACGACGGGTGCCAAGAGTCCAAGTGGGTCGAATATCCGTGAAACATCGGACAAGACTTGTCTTTTGTGCAGTTAGGATTTGCAGATAGACCCACATTGTATGTTAGCGTGTCCTTTCCAGGATGCCAGTAGAGTCCCAGAACCTTTACTGGTGACCATTGAGTTGGTTGTGTGGAGGCGTCGGTATCCTCTGTTATGCCTTTGGTATTGGATACCCATTTCCCGAGCTCTAGCTTGGCGCAGGACATTAGTTGTATAAGTTCGTTCCGGTTCCGTAGTAGCTCATCCTCACTGTTTGATCCAGTAAGAACATCGTCAACGTAGAAATCTTCCAGTAGGATTTTCGCAGCATTCGGAAATTCATGATCATGATCCAAAGCCAGTTGTTGCAACACCCGAACCGCTAGGAATGGCGCACATGAAGTTCCGTAGGTGACGGTACATAGTTCAAAGTGCATGATTGGATCGGTTGGATCTTTCTCCAAACGATTCTCTGAAAATCTCGATGCTTATTGCAGACCCATATTTGGGGAACATTTCCACAATATCCGCTGAGAATACGAATTTGCAATCTGAAGCGCAGGCACACAGCAAATAGATCGCGTTGAATGCTGGGCCCTGTAAAGAGGTGTCGTTCAAAGCCTTACCATTGGCGTCGCGGATGACCCGTCGAAAACTCCGGGTTTTCGACCCAACCAAGGGTAGTGTGGCATGTGAAATGTTGCCCAGAGGTGATTTCTTCCGTTGGCAGTTGTCGCATGTGTCCCAAAGTCTGATATTCTCGCATGAAATGTATGTATTGTAGCTGCTCATTCTGTGGCAAGCGACGTTCAACCGATTTGAAAGCAGAGCTCCTTGTAGAGTATCTACAAACGTGTTGTACCTACTGCCCTCGTCCATGTAACAGATCGTTATGGAGCACTTATCCCATGTCGTGCCATTTTGGATTCTGCATCACAGACAAACTTTGTAACATCTAGACTTGCTAATCAGTTGCAATTGGAATATCATTCGTCTTTGTTAACATCTCCGGTATCGGAGATTCCATTCTACCTTCGAGCAAGTCTGTACATATAGTTGTACAATCCCAGGACGCAAGCTATCGAGCTTCCTTCGCTGCAATTGTCACCATCTCAAACAAATGCAGCCTAACTTCGACCTAGACGCAAAGGATTGGCCAATGCCGAATAATCTAAAACTAGCTGATCCTAATTTCTCCAACCCCGTATCGATCTGTTGATAGGTTCTGGTTTGTTCTTCGATTTAATGTGCGTCGGACAGATTCGACTATCAGACCAATTGCCAACATTGCAGGAGACAAAACTTGGTTGGATAGTGTCAGGAAGCATTGATAGCTCGGAGAATAAGCGGAGGCTTTTGAAAATTCCTCTTGCATCTCTATTGACGACTTTCGACCCACAACGCTGGAGTACCAAAACTTAGAGCAGCAATGCGGAAGCAGCTGCTCGAGTGCCAGGTGCAAGTGGAAAAACTGCGATCGGAGAATCAGGAACTGCAGGCGAACCTTTCGATATATTAAAACCTACATATAACGCTAAATGAAATTCAAATTTCAACATTTGAAATTTCTACATTAAATTTCCTGCCATTCTATGCAATTACAGAGGTTCCCGATGATCAAGATGTAATCACGACAAAGCCGCCTTCGTAAAGAAGCGCCGATTGCTGCATTCGGCGACCATCCAGCGTAGCCATAGCTGCGCCCAAAGCGAAACATCTTCTGCAGAGGGCCTACTTGCCCTCCAGCCGCTTATTTTGTTTGTTACTTATGTATGTCACTGTTTGTTTGTTTATTTAAAGCTTTTGCGCTTGCTTGCCCTTCGCTATCTCCGCTTTGCGTCTGCCTACCGACGTCTGCCGAGCGAAGCTGCGCTTAGCGATCGGGCGGCAATGTAAGGAGCAGGCAAGCCACACTTGCAATTTGGATGTCACGCATTAAAGTACATATCGTAATTTTATTTCTGCGCCGAGTTTTGTTAATTCAAGAAATAATTAGTCGGCCGATTAGGAGATAAAATGATGACTGAATCATCAGGTAGTGCGAGGGAGGAATCCAAAGAATATGTGTATACAGATTTTGGTCTCTTCTCTGCTTGCTCCCTTTTTTTTTTTTCGGCTTCGTCGCTTAGCGATGGACTTATTTCTAAATATGAGAAGTCAAGAATATCGTCTGCGTTCCTCAACATCCCGGCCCGCCCTGAAACACAGTTTCTGAACGGGGGCAATACCGCAAATTTAGTAATTGGTCGGGTTAATTCTCCAGATGCGATCTTGAGCTTGACTGCTCGATCCAGTTCGTCCTTTCCTGGATAGGCTTCTATAACTCGTGCAATGTGCCTTGAAGCCGGTGGGCTGTTGGACTCCTTAACAAGCACAACGTCCCCGATCGAGATGTTAGGATTGACGTGGTCCACTTTGGACGCTGTTGCAGAGTGGTCTGGTACTCCTGATGCCATTGTTTCCAGAAACCTTGGTACATGGACTGGATACTCTGCCAGTACCCCAATCGACCCACAGGAATGTGACCCAAGTCAACCTCCGGTATGGTGGTGAATGGTCGTCCAATTAAGAAGTGAGCCGGCGATAAATAGTTGACCTCAGTATCCGGGTGTAGCATAGAGGACGTGAGTTGCGAAAGTAGGGTACGCATCTGCTCAAATATAAGGGTTGAGGTTCCGACGACTCGTCGAAGGTGCAGTTTAACCGATCGAACTGCCGATTCCCATTTTCCACCCCAATGAGGTGAACCAGGCGGAATGAATACCCATTGGATCCCAGGGCATGAGTAACCAGGTCGGTGTGTTGCTGTGACGCCCATAGGGTTTGCATTTCATCGAGTGAGCGTTTCGCGCCGATGAAATTTGTGCCGTTGTCACTTTCTGACTCAATTCATTAAGCATTTATTTATTTGTATATGTATATTCCTAACGCGACAGTATTTCTACTTTATGTTAATGCGCTAGTCACATGGAGTTCACATAGTTGTGTGCTTTTTAAGCAGAATGATTTTCTTATTCTAACATCTTTAGTATGACTATATATTTTATTATTATGACTTATATTTGTATTATTAATACTAATACCAATTCTAATTTTTTGTATTTTTATTATTATTTTGTATTGTATTATTATTACTATTATTTTTTTTTTTTTTTTTTTTTTTTTTAGTTATTTTATTATTATTTTTTTTTTTTTATTTATTTTTGTATTTATTTATTTATTTATTTATTTTTTTTTTTTTTTTTTTTTTTTTGGTTTATCAAGTGTTTTTCTAATTTCTCCCTAAATTGCTTAATCTACTAATATTTTTAATATTGAAAGGTAACTCATTCCATAACCGAATAGCATTTGTTAAAAAAATTGTTTTCCTTCAATTGGCAAGTTTGAAACTTATGGTTTACCAAATTCAACGTTCTATTTGATGAAGCAAAGGTTAATTTATCATATAAGTAGCTCGGCTGTCTGGTATAGATTATTCGATGTAGAAAAATAATTTTCTGTACCCTATCCATGTCTTTAAATCCATTTTGAATATTTGTCTTGCTAAGATTGAGATATGATCGGTTCGTCTCTTATTATATATGTGTCGGCCCGGATGATGTTGTTAAATGTTACTTTTAGTTTTTGAGATTCAGCGTCACAATTTCGAATATTTTCAATACCATAGAATAAGGTGGGTGTCAGATATGTCTTAGCTATCATTGCCACGTATATCTGGTAGGTATTTTTATTTTGGTGCGAGTTTTCTTAGTAGACTATATGTTCTACCAGTAGCTTTCACTAGGTTACTCCAAGAAAGCGTATTGTTAAATGTTAATCCTAAGTTTTCCACATGATCTACGTAATTAATTTGTTTTCCTTCGATTTCAAGTTTTGGATAGGCCATCGTATTTAATTGCTTCTTGTATATAATTACACATTTACATTTATCTGGATTAAGTGCCAGACCATTACGCTTCGCCCAGCTACTCACATTGAACAAATCACTGTTACACACACACGCATACACTCATCAATTTTTTTGTCAATGGACGACTAACATACATTTGGACGTCATCCGCATACATATATGACTTTTACAATTTAACAGGACGTCTGGCAGGTCATTCACATATAATGAGAACAAAAGCGGCCCAAGAACTGAACCTTGAGGCACACCACGTGTAGTGCTCATCATTGAAAAATTCTACTCCACTTTACTACTACCTGTCTTCTATCCGTTAAATACGATTTTAATAGCTTTATAGCTACCTTACTAAAATTGAAAAAGTTAACTAATTTACTTAATAAGATTTCGTGGTTAACCGTGTCAAATGCTTTACGGAAGTCAAGTAGTACTAATAGCGTCACATTTCCTTCGGCCTTGTGTTAATCTAATGTCTTCCGTTATATTTGCTATTGCCGTAGTACAGCTTCTTTGTCTTCTGTAACCTGACTGTTTGTCACTTAGTAGTGCATTGTTATCTAGGAAAGTTCGAATTTGTTGTGACATTAATTGTTCAAGAACTTTTGACAAAAACGATAGAATTGATATGGTCTATATTCATTTTTCCTTTGGGACCTCTGGTACTTCTAGTCGCAGGATTATCACTGGATCAACAGCTGTTCCGTGAGTTCTCTGTCGGATCCTTAAAGATGTCTTTCACCCCTTGGGAGGGTGTTAGATTAAGGGCAAAGCACATCTTCCTGAATCGGACCTTCAACATTTCACCTTCTTCAAAGGGTATTCCAAGAATACGGAGATCACACGCAATGTCCGCTTTGGCGCGCTCAACACATTGTGTGCTTAGATCTCTAACTTGCGCACGCATTTTGCATACCATGTACCTCATTTTTGAGTTTGATAATTTGCTCCATTTCTATGGATTACCTCACCATTCTTTTCCAATTGCAGGACCAGTTCTAAATTTCTTCACATCTAAATAAATACCAAGAATTTGATTGGTCATAGCTGTTAACTTTTTCCTCTACACTGCAATACACCCTCAGACTTTAACGTATTTTGCCGTGATTAGTTCAGCCTGCTTAGCAAACATTCTGTCCAGGGCTTTCTGAATATTTTCTGGGGTTTCCTCAGAGCTGTTGCGGCGAAGACGCGAACCAAAAACACGAACGTTTTCTATCAATTCGAGATTGCGACTCCCTCTCAGTTTATTACAATAGGCTGGGCTGCAGCGAATGTTGATCAACATCGTTATATTGCTTCATTAGTTTGAGTGCGTGGCTAACTATGTTAGGCGGCAGATCTTAGGCGGTAGCGACTTCATTAATTTCATTTCCAATTTAAATCTAACTTATTTAAAACTGCATCGACCGCTGTACCGACATTCCGGCCGCCTTGAACGACCGCACGTCGGTCTTCAATCTGCCGGGAGCTGGACCAATTTGTGAATTGGGCGCTTAATGGCGCCCCCTCCTGTCCGCACCTCGACCACCCTGACCCTTCAATCCGCTCCTTCGACGACGCCACCCTGTTGGTGATCCATCGCTGCGGCTGCGTGTGGTCTTCGTGGACTACCACAATGGCCCCACCTCTATGTTGGGCTCTGGCGTTTGCCACTTGCTGCGACGCTGGAGGCTGTGGACGTAGTCCTTCGACCAGGCCTGCCAGAACCGCCGTTGGAGCTCTGAGGAGTAGTTGCCACCTCTTCGTAAAGGTGGTACCGCTGCTCAAATGTGCGTCTGGCTCGAACCCTTGCGGCAGCCTTTTAAGACCAATAAAACAAGCTGTATTTCTTTGTACCCGCTTAATCCTCGCCTTATGCTTGAACTACGAGACTCTTTTTCAAATACAACATCCAGAGATCAAACAAATATCTGTAACCCCGGCGCAGCGAGCATGCCCCCAACCACAGCGTCGTCACAATATAAAAATATTCAAAAAGCACATATTCACGCAAACCTGTATTTTTATGTCTCTATTCAAAACAGCACACATAAAATTTACAAAATTCTAAATTTAATTCTACATTTACACACTCAATAGCACGCAGATGGGTCCTGGAATTCTCAGAATCACTGGCGGGCACAGTGCAATCGTGCCCTATGCAGTTGCTCCCCAGCGAATTCACGAGTCGGCCGGCATGCACAGTCTTTAGGTATCCCGCAGCAGCCGCAAGGTCAGCAGCAGTCAGTTTGAATTGTTGGGCAACAATGAGACAATCGACAGATCTGTGAGTGTGAATTGCGGCAACTGTGCATAACTATTGGTGAATTATATAATTTTATTCCGATAGGAACGCGATCTCAATAGCATGATGGATCCTATAAATCTCGGAAACCCTGTAGTGCACAGTGCAATCGTGCCCTATGTAGTCGCTACCGGCAGACACGATCGGCCCGTTATTCAGAGGCAAGTTATGCCTTTTTTTCAGAACGATGAGACCAGCATTGGATTTGTAAGTATAAGGTGGAAACTGCTGAATTCTTCATTAATTTAAAAAATGTATTTCCGATAGAAGCCTGTTATCAAAGAGCACGACTATTGATAGAGAGTTCCGAGGAAGTCTGTATGCCACGTTGCACTGACAGCTGTAGCCGCCTGTCGCATTCAAGCTACGCAAGCTCTGGTTGGGGAGTTGTGTCTCCAACCAGACCTCGTGGGTGCGGTACCCGCTATCAGCCGAACATCCAACGTGTAAATAAGCGGTTTTCTAACGAATTAGAATATGATTATCTAAGCCTTTCTTTACTCCCAGTATGATTCGAGACACCAGCAGTCACTACCGCCCCAGAGGTCTGAAGCACAGCAGAGTACACATGTAAGTGTGTTTTTGGGTGATGATCCGCACTGAGTAGGTATTCTGTCTAAGCATCTATTAAAATCCCCAAAACAGTCAAGAATTCAATTCACAACTTGTCCACCTATGAGCCAGACGTCACGCAGTCAGTCATTCCAAAGGGCCCAGAGGCCAGATCGCCAGCATATTCCACAGTTAGAAGAAAATGAACACAAGCTTTTCGAAATGAGAAACGGTGTAGTTTACAGGAAGAGTAATGACGGAAGATTATTATTCTATGTTCCAACAGAAATGGAAGACCACGTTTTATATAAATATCACAACGAAATAGGACACATAGGTAGAGACAAAATGACAAACATAATTAACAAAGTTATTGGTTTCCAAACGTTAAAGAAAAATGTTCCGGTCACATTGAAAATTGTTTGAAGTGCGTTGCGTTTTCGCCTAAATCAGGAAAAGAAGGATATTTAAACTCCATTCCAAAGGAAATATGCCATTTGAGCTAATCCACATCGATCATTACGGTCCTGTTGACTCGGGTAGATCAAAAAGCACATATTAGTAGTTGTTGATGCCTTTACAAAGTTCGTGCGTTTATATACAACAAGAACAACGAATACTCGAGAGGTCATCGTTTCGTTAAAAGACTACTTTAGAGCATATAGCAAACCCAAATGCATAATTTCAGATCGAGGGAGTTGCTTCACATCAAACGAATTCGACGAGTTCATGACAGAGACTGATATTAAACACATTAAAATCGCTACAGGATCGCCTCAAGCAAATGGTCAGGTGGAAAGAGTCAATAGAAGCCTTGGGCCAATGATAGCGAAATTAGTAGAACCAGAAAAGGGTATACATTGGGATGCAGTGATAGACAAAGTAGAACATGCATTAAATAACACACAGCACAGGAGCACAAAGCAAGTGCCTTGTAAACTCTTATTCGGCATAGAACAAGAGGAAAAATTGTAGACGA
Source organism: Drosophila lowei (assembly GCA_008121275.1). Taxonomy (NCBI): domain Eukaryota; kingdom Metazoa; phylum Arthropoda; class Insecta; order Diptera; family Drosophilidae; genus Drosophila; species Drosophila lowei. The sequence continues at coordinate 891 of VHIG01000132.1, read as the reverse complement.
ATTAAAAGAAAACGAGGGGAACGTTGTGAGTTGCTGCTGCGACCGCAACTCTACATTTATACCCGATACATAGTCAGTATGGGTTCATTTAACGACAAAGAGTGCGTCCGAGAGAGACAGAAAATCAGTCAGAACGTGTCGACGGGCGCTGCGCAGCCACTGCAAATTGATTTGTTACTTTTGGCTATAATAATAATCCGATCTTATTCGATTCGGCAAGATTCGGCAATCTGGTAGATATGGCCATTCTCTATGATTGTGCGTTTTAATTTTCTCTTATCTTCAAAATTGTGGTTGCCACAGATTTTCGTTGTTTATGGCTGCGGAAGGGGGCGAAATTTTGTAGCAGTGAGCTATAAACAGTGAGTTCTGCAGGAAAAATTACAAATAGTTTTGTGGCAGTGAGAGCTCGACAGTCAGGTCTAATAGTCTCTGAGATCTGTGGATGCCACAGATTTTCGCACTTTGCGGGGCGGAAGGGGTGGGGCGAAATTTTGAAACAAACTCGTCAAGGTCCGATATTATAGGAATCTGGATAAAAATTTGGTTGCTCTAGCTCTTATAGTCTCTGAGATCTAGGCGCTAATGTTTTGTTTTCGGGCTGCAAGGGTGGAGAAGGGCTCGGCTATCGGCTTGGCGCGCTCACCGACAAAATCAATTCGCACTTGCGTGCACTTCAGACCTTGGCGACACCTCAGGAGATTTCGGATGGGTTACTGATCTACATCATAGGCACGAAATTGGACCACAAGACCAAGGAGAAATGGGAGGAGAACCAGCCGACCTCAAGATTGCCTCAGTGGCCAGAACGGGTTACTGCCCTCGTCCATGTAACAGATCGTTATGGAGCACTTATCCCATGTCGGGCCATTTTGGATTCTGCATCACAGA
>VHIG01000131.1:0-13460 GCA_008121275.1 Drosophila lowei | reverse complement strand
ATAACCGGCATGCCATGGGCCAGTGTTCTCACCGCCATTACCTTTATTGCCTGCCTGCTTCAGGCGGGGCCCGGCGTAACACTTATTCCTGCTGTAATCTGGATGTTTTTCTTCAAGGACATGCTGAGCGCCATTGTTCTTCTGGTTATCACCGTCCTGACCATTGTGATTGATAACGTGCTGCGCCCTTACCTTATCCGCAAACAGGCAGACGTGCCGCTTATCCTGATCATGCTGGGCGTTATTGGGGGCTTGTCCGCCTTTGGGCTTGTGGGGATTTTTGTCGGCCCCGTTATTCTCTCTGTAACCTATACGCTGGTCAAAAGCTGGCTGGCGGAAGCCAGAACCGCCGCGCCACAAACCCCGGCCTGATCACTTTGAAAGCCTCCTGACACTGCTGTTAGGAGGCTTTCAGATATCATTCTCAAAATTGAGGAAAAGAAACCAGAGGTCTCTCAATTAAAAGACGAGCATTTTGATATCATCTCAATACATTATCCGTTGTTCTCTTAGGCTGCCTGTTCTTCGACTTTTAAAAGAGAAAAGTGCTCATGCTCATGCTCATGCTCATGCTCATGCTCATGCTCATGCTCATGAAGCCACTGACATTAACAGACCGTTCATTTCAGAAAACTTGCAATATTTCGGATATTTTTAAGAAATGTTACGCATTTTTCTCACAGAACAAGCAGGATTGCCTGCCCTGTTGGTGAGCCCGTTTCCACTTCTTAAAAAACCCGTCCCTTTCGGCTAACCCCGGCTTCGGGTGCGGCCTTTTTTGGGTTTGGGGTCATACCCTCCCCCTCCTGGCCCGAGGGGACGCGGAACCTGATCCTGCTTTTTGCGCCGTCCGGCTGGCTTTTTCCCGGCCGTAGATGTTGGCTGCGGAGGAGGCTCTATCCCCAGTTGCAGCGCTTCCAGCCGTTTGATTTCATCACGCAGGCGCGCTGCTGTTTCAAATTCCAGATTGGCGGCTGCCTCACGCATGCGCTTTTCAAGGCCAGCAATAGCGGCATCAAGATCCTGCCCTACAAATTCCGTCACACCCGTATCTTCATCCGGGGCGATGGTGACGTAATCCTGCTCAAAGACAGAAGAGACAATATCACTGATGTTTTTGCGCACGCTTTGCGGGGTAATGCCGTGCACTTCGTTCCATGCCATCTGCTTTTCACGCCTGCGGGCTGTTTCTTCCACCGCGTAACGGAGGGAATCCGTCATTTTATCGGCGTACAGCAACACCCTGCCTTCCACATTACGGGCAGCACGGCCAATGGTCTGGATCAGTGAGGTACGAGACCGCAGGAAACCTTCCTTATCCGCATCCAGAATAGCCACCAGCGAACATTCCGGAATATCCAGCCCCTCACGCAGAAGGTTGATCCCGATCAGAACGTCAAACGCCCCTACGCGCAGATCCCGGATAATTTCAATCCGTTCCAGCGTATCAACATCCGAATGCAGATAGCGCACACGGATACCGGCTTCATTCAGATAATCCGTCAGATCTTCCGCCATGCGTTTGGTAAGCGTTGTCACCAGAACACGGCCGCCTTTGGCAATGGTCAGACGACATTCTGCCAGAAGATCATCCACCTGATGCTCAACCGGACGGATATCCGTAACAGGGTCAATCAGCCCCGTCGGACGGATAACCTGCTCTGCAAATACACCGCCGGTACGTTCCATTTCCCACGGGCCGGGGGTGGCGCTGACAAACACGGTCTGCGGACGAAAGGTATCCCACTCCGCAAAATTGAGAGGCCGGTTATCAAGGCAGGAGGGCAGACGGAAGCCGAACTCCGCCAAGGTGGATTTACGCGCGTTATCCCCGCGCTCCATGCCCCCAATCTGGGGCACGGTCACATGGCTTTCATCCACAATCAGCAAAGCATCTTCAGGCAGATATTCAAACAGGGTTGGCGGTGGATCACCCGGTTCACGGCCAGACAGGTAACGGGAATAGTTTTCAATCCCTTTGCACACACCTGTGGTTTCCAGCATTTCCAGATCAAAGGTAGTGCGTTGATCCAGCCGTTCTGCTTCCAGCAGTTTTCCCTGCTGCGTGAAACGATCAAGCTGTTCGCGCAGTTCCTGCTTGATGCCTTTGATAGCCTGATTGAGCGTGGGCCGAGGTGTCACATAGTGGCTGTTGGCGTAAATGGTGACTTCCTGCAGATCTGCCGTTTTTTCCCCTGTTAAGGGATCAAACTCGATAATGCCGTCAATTTCATCGCCAAACAGGGAAATGCGCCAGGCGCGGTCTTCATTCTGCACCGGAAAGACATCAATGGTCTCACCCCGCACGCGGAACGTGCCACGGGTAAACGCAGCATCATTCCGGCGGTATTGCAGTTCCACCAGACCGCGCACCAATCGGTCCCGATCAATCTCGCCACCCAATTCCAGCTTTACCACCATGCGGGAGTAGGTTTCGACCGACCCGATACCGTAAATGCAGGAAACGGATGCAACAATGATCACGTCATTCCGCTCCAGCAGCGCCTGCGTGGCGGCGTGGCGCATCCGGTCTATCTGTTCATTGATCTGACTATCTTTTTCAATATAGGTGTCAGACCGTGGCACATAGGCTTCCGGCTGATAATAATCATAGTAACTGACAAAATATTCGACCGCATTATTCGGGAAAAACTGCTTCATTTCCCCATAAAGCTGTGCAGCCAATGTCTTGTTGGGAGCCAGAATGAGGGTTGGCTTCTGGGTGGCCTCAATCATCTTGGCCATGGTGAAGGTCTTGCCGGAGCCCGTAACCCCCAGCAGTACCTGATCCCGCTCATTGGCCTCAACACCCTTCACCAGTTCCTTGATGGCCTGTGGCTGATCCCCGGCGGGTTCATATTCGGAAACCACTTCCATCCGCTTCAGCTTAGGCCGAGCCGCCTGTTTTTCCGGCTTGAACAGCACGGGCGGCAGTGCGGCTGCCTTTTCGCTCAGGGAGGGACGTTTCTTTCCCCGCGCTGCGGAGGAAGAGGAACGGGATGCAGACTGTGTGGCCATAGAAAGCAAGATGGGGCACAGCGCGGCCTCCCGCAAGGGCTGCCCCGCTCCACCGCGCCAAAAACTGCCTTACTGCATATGAAAGAGCATGCGTGAAAGGGGGGTGTGGGAAAGCACAATCACCACCATACCAAGAACAATGGCAATACGACCGCCAATAAAGGCACACGCCTGAGAGAGTTCATCTCGACTGGCCATGTCCATAAAGCGATCAATACCTGAAAAACCGCTTGCTGTGCGGTTGCTACGATACCGGGCCAGTTCATCATCTGAAAGTCCGGCATAGGAAAACAGCGCGGCGCTGTATGCGTCCAGATCATCCTTGCGATAATGAGGCGTAGCACCGCCCTGCCTGACGCGGGCCGGGCCACCGCCAAACAGCGCCAGAATCTGCAACCGTTTTTCAGAAACCCCCAGATAGCCAGCCGCCTGCTGGCTGCTCAGAACCTGCTGAAGCGGGAACTGGAAGACCGTTCCCGGTTGTTCTGGCGCTTCAGGAAGGGTGGAGGGGTCTTTCATTCCTGACAGCTTGCGGAAAAGCGGCTTGCCGAGTCAACGTTAAACCCCGGACGCCAGCCCTGCGACCACGGCGGGTCTTACAGCAAGCCCATATGGAAGGGGCCCGCTGCCGGGGCCCCTTCCTGCCACTCCCTCAGGCGCGTGCGGGCGGTGCCATGAACTCCGGTCCTACCGGGTCCGTAATGTCACGGGTCAGGATGGCGTCAATCTCTTTCATGTCCGCTTCATCCAGCTTCCAGTCCAGAGCATCATCCACACCACTGATCTGTTCGGGCTTTCTTGCGCCCCACAAAGCAATGGTCGGCCCACGGTCCAGCACCCAGCGAATCGCCAGCGCCAGCATGCTCTTGCCGTGCTTGTCTGCAATGGCTTTGAGGTCTGCCACCGCCTTCAGATACTGGTCAAAGCGCGGCTCTTTGAATTTGGGGTCGGTCTTGCGCAGATCATCCCCTTCAAATTTCCGGTCAGCCGTCATGCGGCCAGACAGCAGCCCCCGGCAAAGAGGACCATATGCCAGCACCACAAGCTTGTTCTGAATGGCATACAGCAGCACATCCTTTTCAATCTCGCGCTCAAACAGGTTGTAAGGCGGCTGCACTGCGGCAAGTGGAGCCACCTTGCGGAATTCATCCATCTGAGCAGGCGAGAAGTTACTTACGCCCAGAGCCCGCACCTTGCCATCCGTGACAATCTGCTCAAGCGCCCGCGCTGTCTCTTCAATCGGCGTTTTGGGGTCGGGCCAATGCACCTGATAAAGATCAATATGGTCCGTGCGCAGCCGCCGCAGAGAGTCTTCCACTTCCTGTTTGATACGCTCTGGCCGGCTATCACGGAACACCTTGCCGTCCTGCCAGTTCAGGCCGACTTTAGTAGCCAGAATCACGCGGTCCCGTTTGCCTTCCAGCGCCCGGCCAATCACATCTTCTGAATGACCAAAGCCGTAAACGGGAGCGGTATCAATAACATTGATGCCAAGATCAAGCGCCTTATCAATGGTTCTGGCGGCATTCTCATCATCCGGTCCGCCCCACATGGCCCCGCCAATAGCCCATGTTCCAAGGGCGATGCGTGAGGCCGGTTTGGCCAGACCGGGGATAGAAAGCATTTCTGCCGTCATTCCTGAGAACTCCCAACAAATATAAACTGCAACTTTATCCGTTCTTTATCAGCAAGATAAGGGCGGAGAAACCCAAAGCCTAAACCTCTCCTCCGTGATAAGTTGCATGGCAAATATGGGAGGCTGCCATACAGGCAATTTTCCAGAAACATGAGTCTCAAAAGACATACCGTGTGGCTGGAACAGGTTGACCGAAACGCAGCACCCAAACGGGCTGGCTTTGCCGGTCAGCCTTCTCCCCTTACCCGGCCTTCCTCGCCTGACAGACCTTCTGACTTTTTGATCAATCAGCCTTACCTTCTATACTCCCCTCCGTAAGCCCCTGTTGAATGATCTGTCTGATAGAGACGTAATGACCCAAACACCTCCCTTTATGCCCCGTGCGGGGGTTCTTGCCGTAGTACGTCGCGGTTCCGATTTCCTGTTGGTCAGACGGGCCAACCCGCCGGATGCCGGACTATGGGGATTTCCCGGTGGGCGCATTGAAGCAGGCGAGACCCTGCTTCAGGCAGCAGAACGGGAACTGCTTGAAGAAACCGGAATGTGCGCCAAAGCCACACATGTGGCTGATGTGTTTGATAGCCTGCACTACGGCCCGGATGGCGCACTGCTGTTCCATTACATCATTATCGCCGTGTGCTGCACAGAATCAGCACCAACATTGCAGACCCCGTGTGCGGGCGATGATGCTCTCGAAGCCCGCTGGTTTTCCTATAAGGACATGACTGCGTTGGGTGCTGCAGCCAGCAAGCGCGTCGCCACCCTTGCCAAGCATGTGCTGCAAGAAGCACAGATCCACGAAAACCAGTTATAATCCGGTGTGAAAAATCTGCACCGTGCCACAGACGAGAAATTTTTAGGGCTGGGGAAAAGATTTTTACAAGCCACGTGCAGACAGAGGCATCATCAAGGCACCAGCCTATCAGACGCAAAAAGCGGAGTAGTCTGATCAGACAGGCTTTGCATGCAATCTGTCTGGCAGCTTTTCAGTAGAAAATCCGTCTTGCTGTGCGGGCCACTCTGCGTTTCCAGATAAAGAACACAGCCAGAATAGCGGCCGCATACAGGCCGCCCATAACACTCATGGACAGCGGTAAGCCCGGCACAAGATAGGTGGGAGCATCGCAGGGTTTGGAGGGGCGCAACGGCATGGATGCCAAGCGTTCTGCCATGGTGCGGCCGGTGATATGCGGTGCATGGCACCCCGGTAACGGGCTGGGCCACCATTGCCACTCTACCCCGGCGTGGCACGCAGCCAGCCCGACTGATGCCAGAAGAACAGGCACAGCCAGCCACAGCACCGGACCACCCGCCGCACCCGGCAGAACAATATCGATAATGCCAATCAGAATGAGAATGCGCCACGGCCAGCGTTCTACCAGACACAACTCACACGGCATGATTTGCAGAACATGTTCCACCCACCATGCTACGCCCAGCGCCAGCCCTCCGGCCAACGCCAGAAATAGTCCCATTTTCCGATTAACCAGCGCAGCCTTCACCCGCGTTTCACCTTTGCTAATGTACTTATGAAATCCCGCGCCCAGCTTCCGGCCGTAACCCGCCAGACATCAGGCTGCAACAAAGCCCATCGGGAGCGGCGTTCCGCTTGCGGCATGGCCAGCGCCTTGTGCAATGCCTCGGCTATTTCATCCGCATCATGCGGATTGACCAGCAGAGCATCTTCCATTTCAGGAGCAGCACCCGCAAAATGTGAAAGGATCAGTACGCCAGGGTCGTCCTTGTTCTGTGCCGCCACGTATTCCTTTGCCACAAGATTCATACCGTCCCGCAAAGGGGTTACCAACGCAACATTGGCCAGCCGGTAGAAGGCCGCAAGCAAATGGCGTGGCACCGGGTGCGTGATGTACCGCACCGGCGTCCAGTCAAAATCCCCATAGCTGCCGTTAATGCGGCCAACGGCCTCGTCCAGTCCTTGCTTGAGCAGACGGTATTCCTCAACATCCCCACGGGAAACTGGCGCAATTTGCAGGTAAACAACCTTGCCCCGGTGTTCAGGGTAGCGCTGAAGAAAGGTTTCATATCCTTTCAGACGCTCAGGCAATCCCTTTGAATAATCCAGCCGGTCCACACCAATAATCAGCGGTTTTCCTGCCAGGCTTTCACGCAGACGCTCCACCTCCGCCACATTTTCTCCAGCCTTGGCCTGCTCGGCAAAGCTTTCCGGATCAATGCCTATGGGGAAGACCTGCGCCCGCGCCTTCACACCGCAGATGGAAAAACCATCATTCATGTTACGCGCATCATCTTCTGTCTGTAGGCCGATAACATCATAGGCCTGCATGTTTTGCATAAGCCTTGCCCCGCCCGGCAGGGCCTTCATCAGGCTCCATGGCGGGAAAGGAATATGCAGGAAGAAGCCTATGGGAGATGTCACGCCCAGATCACGCAATGCCTGCCCTAACGGAAACAGGTGGTAATCATGAATCCAGATCAGATCATCAGGTTTTAAAAGCGGCAGAAGCTTCTGGGCAAACAGTTCGTTCACGCTCAGATAAACTTCTCGATCTTTCCGGTTATATTCCATCAGACCTGCACGGTAATGGCAGAGCGGCCATAGGATGGCGTTGGAATATTTCTGATAGAACCCGTCAAACTCGGCGTGAGTCAGATCTATCGTGGCGTAGGTCACATTTTCCACATGATCGATGCTGACATCGCGGTCTTCCTGCTCATGCTCGGAAATCTGCTGGCCAGACCACCCGAACCACAGGCATTGCCCTTCACTCAGTGCATCGCGCAAGGCAACGGCAAGGCCGCCTGCGGGCTGATGCCGGTCACGCGGGGCAGGAACGCGGTTGGATACAACAACAAGACGCCCCATGCCTTAGAGCTCCTTTCCAACCAGTGTTCCCAACCAGTCCCGAAACGCTGCGGGAGTTGGAAAGTCGGTTGGAATCCGCAATCCGGCTCCGCCTAGTCTCTTCGCAGCGGCAATGCCGTCTTCATCCGTCACGTCATCACCCACAAAAACAGGTTTCCGGCCCGCAAAAGGGGCAGCTTCCATCAAGCTGGACACGGCATACCCTTTGTCCACTCCTGCCGGACGGATTTCCCACGCCATTTTGGCGGCCTGCAAATGGAAGGCTCCGTTTGCTTCCCGCATCCAGCCCTCGGCGGCCTCCCGAAATACGTTTCCTGCTTCCGGCACGGCGCGATAATGCAGCACAAACCCCGCCTGCTTGTGTTCAAGCCGGGAACCGGGCCATGCCTCTACCAGTTTTCGGGCTGCAACCAGCCAGTTTTGGGGGATGGCAGGCAGAGCAACTCGTTCGATCGGCCCACCGGGACGGTGCCGAACGGCTACCCCGTGCTCGCCCGCCACGGCAAACGGTACATCACCAAGAAAATGGTCAATCTGATCAATCGGGCGGCCGGAGATAACCGCAAGGGCATCACCACACGCGGCCCGCAGGCTGCGCAATGTTTCCAGCAGCCCATTTGGCACCACTACGGAATCAGGCGTGGGTGCAATATCAACCAGTGTTCCGTCAAAATCGAATAAAAAAGCCGCCTCCTTCACGGGGGGAACCTGAAGGCGAAATTCATTACTGGAAAAAGTACGGACCACGTGCACCTCGTCTTACTGTCTTTTCAGGCTCCATCCCCCGCCTTCAGGGTCGTCAGAGCCTGTTGCTGAACGATGCCGGAGCCAACGGCTGACGACAACCACCCCGCACGGCAGGGCTGGTCATGCATTCTGTGGACACACTATGGAGAAAATGCGTCCTTAACCTTAATATTCGCCGCCATATTCAGGTGTGGCTGGTGTCTGGTTCTGGCCCGCGGGCGCTGCTCCAGTAGAGGGAGCCTGCCCGCCTGCTCCGCCATCACTCCCGGTAGAAGGAGGGGTGGCACCAGAAGGTTGCGTCAGCACCGGCACGCTTGGTGTGGGCAGTGGCGGCGCAGCAGGGGCAACATTATCCCCTTCACACCGCACCATCCGCACATCGTACACAGCACTTTCAAACACACCCAAAGCAGGTTCCGCCGCCAGCATCCAGCCTTTGAACGTTGCCCCATCCGGGTGCGTGTCATGCAACTCCAGCCAGCCTGCGGCATCCGGAGATAATGTTTGCGGCCGTTCCAGGCAACGACCCGCTGATATCTCTAAACTCTTGTAATGTGCAGTCGTTCCAACCGGAACCGAGATCACTTCCACATGAGCATCCAGCCGATCAAGCACACGCACAACGGCGGTCGCTTTCCCCTGCCATGTGTTGGGTGGATAAATAGCCGGAGGGGCAAGCGGCGTGCCGACGGCATGAGCGACGGAAACAGCGCCTACGGCCGCGCTGCCGACCATGACACAGGCAAGGGCGATCTTGCGCAAAATGTGTGTGCTTTTCATGCGCTACTCCCCCGGCGGGGGGAGACAAGAGCCGTTACAAGATCAGCCAGCCGGTCACGCATCACCTGTTCACTTACCCCCATTAAAACCGCATCCTCAAACGCATCACGCAGAACGTCCTGCACTTCCTGCCAGTTTTCTTCCAGCACCTTTAATTTTTCCACGCAGGAAACGGGTTGCCCGTCGTCCTGCGGCCAGATTTCAGGGGTTTTCATCTCGCTATTTTTCTCCACAGCCGCGCACACCAGGCGTTCTGCCTCAAGGCAGATCACCCTTCCCCGCATCAGCCGGGGCAGCGGGTTGATCCTTGGCCGCATCCTTGTTGGCGCGGGTCAGTGTGTCCGTTACAGAGAAAATAAATTTGCTCAGCAGTTGTTCAAGACTGATCGAACCCTGGGTCTGATTAACCATGGCGTTCGGTTTCAGGGTTTGATCATCCCCACCAGGAGAGAGGGCAATGTATTTACCGCCCAGAAGACTATCACTGGTGATGATGGCAGCACTATCCGTTGGCAATTTGATATCGGGCCGCACGGTAAAGGTGACTTCCGCCTTGTAGGTCGTGGGATCAACCCGTTCCTGGACCACCTGCCCAACGGTAACACCCGCCAGCCGCACATCCGAACCCACGCCCAACCCGTCTATGTGGGAAAAGCTGGCATGAAGCGGATAACCCGTACTATCGGTTTTCCGGCCTTCCCCTACCACAGCGGCCACAAGCATGAGGGCGAGGGCAATCAGCACGACCACACCCGTTATGAGTTCAACCGAATTCCGCCGTGCGGTTACTGATGTCACTGAAGCCATAAATCCTGTTGCACTCCCTGCTCTGGATTTTCCTCTTAGCAGGGAATGCGTCCGAGATCACGCATCCGGCGTCCAGGCGTCATAATCTCCTGTGGCAGGAGGTTTCTGCCCGCTGCTGTATGCACTGCCCGGCGGGCTATAGCGCTGCGCCGTGCCGGTCATGTTGGGTTGGTACGGAAGCTGCCATGGCTTGCGCTCTTCATCAGGAATGGGCGCATCCAGCGTATGGTGCAGCCACCCCCACCATTCCGGCGGCACGGCGGAAGGATCTTCCCCTTTCAGGTAGATCACCCACCGTTCAGGCCGGTCAAGCCCGCCGCCACGGCGTGCGGGGCCGGTCGATTCGTAATAGCAGCGCCCTTGGGCGTCCTTGCCAACCAGCCGCCCTTTGCGGCGCGTGTACAGCCGTGTTCCGATATTTGCCATGAACGGGATGATAAAACCGCTGGCAAGGCGCGGTCCATGCCTTTTGGCCGCCTGTTCGATCAACTGCGCTCGATTGGAAAAAAGTTATCCCCCATATCCTCATTATACCGGGGTCTGTATAATCTGCAGAGGGGTCTGACCGGGTTCCATCGGCCTGTGCACAGGGCGTAAACTGCGGGCATGACAAGAGCCAGACGCCATTGGAACGGTGTGCTCATGAGCACACTACAGGCCGCAGCAGACCCGGATGCTCCTTTCCGCTCCGTAACGCTGCCCGCTGAGTGGGATACCGACGCAGCTTCTGCGCTGGCCCAGCTCATACCCGGCACGGACGCAATAGACCTCCCGCGCACGGCCTCGCGCTGGGTGGACGCCCTGACACAGGATGACGCCACTGCGCGGTCTCTCATCTGGCTTCTGCTCATGCGTCAGGCGGCTCCGACAGAAGCCGTCTGGGCATGTGAGTTCGATCGACCACCGGGCTTTGTGCTCAATCTGGCCGCTTTTGTCTCTCCGGGGGAAGGGTTTGCCGCAGAAACCTTTGTGGCGGCCCTGCGTCTGCTCTCCCGCGTGCTGCGTGATGCCTCCCACACCATGGGCAACCAGCGCAACGGCGAGCTGCCGCTGCCTGATCTGTTTGCACCCCAGTCTGAAAACACTCAGCCTGCCGTCAAGAGCTCTGATGTGGATGGCGCAGGCACTGCCCCGCCCTGTGCCGGGGACATCCTGCTGACCAATCTGGATGCGTGTCTGGCTGGAGTAGGGCTGGACTATGATAGTGAAGATGGTCGTGCCGCCGCATGCGCCATTGCCACACTGGCAACGCTGACAGCCCATTCCGGCTGTGGCCCCGAGTCCCTGCCCCTTCCGCCTGTGCGGACCGTTTTGCCGGGCCTGAGCGAAACACTCCGGGCCGTGTGGAATGAAGCTGCGGTAGAAACTGAAAATCCGCTTGAAGCCATTGAAACCGGCTTCTCCACCTCCGGGCCAGTCGATGGTGTGCTGGGCGTGGAAGCGTGCGGCCTTGCTCCCGTTTTCTCCCTGCTGCGCCCGGATGGACGGCTGGCTCAAAGCACCGTCAACCGGTTGGAGGCCCGAGGCTTCACCACAGAAACCGCTCTGGCGGCTGCGCTGGCTGGGGAAACCGTACTGCCCTTGCCTGGGCCCACCGCGCACATGGCCATGTATCGGGCGCTGACCGGCTTTATTGACCGCATGCCAGCACGGCCAGACCCGGCCGCCCAGCCGCTACGCCGCAAGCTGGAACGCGGAATGCGCCGTGCGCTGCCCCACCGCCACGGCGGCTTTACCCAGAAAACAGCCATTGGCGGCCACCGCCTGTTCCTGCGTACTGGAGAGTATGAAGACGGAACGCTGGGCGAACTGTCCCTCACCCCCACGCGGGAGAGTGCCATGGTGAAAGGGCTGATGGAAAGCTTTGGGGAAGCCGTGAGCATTGGCCTGCAATATGGTGCGCCGCTGGAAGAATATGTGAACAGCTTTGCCTATTCCTGCTTCGGCCCCTCCGGCACGGTGGAAGGCGACCCTGTGGCCACCTACGCCACTTCCATGCTGGATTATGCCTTTCGCGCTTTGTCTGAAGCCTATCTGGGTAAAAAGCTGCCCGATGGCCCCCATCAGGACATGCAGGGCGAGCCTGATCCGTTGTTGCCGCTTGATTTCCCGGCGGATGAGAGCGACCCTGCCCCCCGCAAACGAGGCAGCCTGCGGCTGGTTGTCAGCTAACGGAACTCTGGCCCCGGCGCTGCCCTGCTACTCTGTTGCGGGTGATACGCTGGAGCCAGACGGAGCAGTTTTCTATCGCCGGCTCTCCCTTTCGGGACCGGCTTTTAGCCTGCCGGGGCAGCCTCTTTTCCCGCCGCATGCGCCTTTGATGGTGCACGCGGCACCCTGAACGGAGATGATTGTATGAGCACCACCCCTGAAGCACGTCTGGCCGCACTGGGTATCACCCTGCCCACACCCGCTGCTCCTGTTGCCAACTATGTAGCGACCGTGCAGACTGGCAACCTGCTGGTTCTATCCGGCCAGTTACCCATGGTTGACGGCAAGCTGTTCGCCACAGGCAAGCTGGGTGGCGCGGTATCTGTCGAAACCGCCGTTGAAGCTGCCCGCTACAGCATGATCAACGTGATCGCACAGGTTAAGGCCGCCGTAGGTGACCTCAGCCGTGTGAAACGCGTGGTGCGTCTGGGCGGATTTATTGCCTGCACGCCAGATTTTACGGCTCATGCATCCGTCATGAATGGTGCCTCTGATCTGGCCGTGGATGTATTTGGTAATGCTGGCCGCCATGCCCGCTCCACCGTGGGTGTGCCATCCCTGCCGCTGGATGCCCCGGTTGAAGTGGAAGGGTTGTTCGAAATCGACTGATTGAGAGGATGCGCCATGCCGGACTGGTCTGTTTCACTCCACGACGGCATCCATTCCCTCACGGCAGAGGCGTGGGATGCCTGCGCGGGGTCAGATAACCCGTTTGTCAGCCACGCCTTTCTCTCTGCGCTGGAAGACAGTGGTTCTGTCTCCCGCCGCACGGGCTGGATGCCCCGGCATGTCAGCCTGCACGCCCCGGATGGCACCCTGGCGGCCGTCTGCCCCGCTTACCTGAAAGGGCATTCCTGGGGCGAATATGTGTTTGACCAAGGCTGGGCCCGCGCTTTTGAAGCCGCAGGCGGCCAGTATTATCCCAAACTGCAAGTTGCCGTTCCTTTTACCCCTGCACCCGGCCCGCGCCTGCTTGTGCACCCTGATGCTCCCCCGGAAGCTGCAGCCGTGCTGGCAGATGCCCTGCGCCAGATCTGTGGCGATACCGGCCTTTCTTCCGTCCATGTCACTTTCTGTCAGGAGCAGGAAAGCGCCCTGATGGCCAAACGTGGCTGGCTGCATCGGCTGGGGCTGCAATATCACTGGCATAACCGGGGTTATCAGAGCTTTGAGGATTTTCTTGAGGCACTCTCATCCCGCAAACGCAAGGTCCTGCGGCGCGAGCGGCGAGACGCCAATACGGCAGGCCTCACCTTTCATACCCTGCGCGGGAACGACATTACCAAACCCGAGTGGGATGCGTTCTACAGATTTTACCAGAACACGGTGGACCGCAAATGGGGTAGCGCCTACCTCACCCCTGCTTTCTTTCCTCTGCTTTCAGAACGGCTGGGAGAACGGGTTGTGTTGATGGTA
>VHIG01000130.1:0-13478 GCA_008121275.1 Drosophila lowei | reverse complement strand
CACGTAGGTCCTAACATCCCTATGCATTCCTGGCCAGTAATATCTTCCTCCCGCCGGGATGGCCCGCCTCCGGATTATCGTGGTTTTTAGAACCCTTTCCAGGCAACTTTCGGAACGGATAGTTTCCACGAGGCGACCTCTTCGCTCCTCGCCCGGTAAGGAATATGCCGATATAGGTTTCCCCTCTCCACATAGTCTGGGTATTTTGGGATTCCTTTGATCTTTCTTTCATGCCCTGTATCCATTACATGGCGACTCCTCCGTTGGTTGAGTCTCCTCTTCCTGCCCTATCCGGCAGCATCGCGGTGGTCTGAGAGTGCGTCGGCTACCACGTTGAGCTGTCCCTTCCTGTATGCGACCTCAAAGTCGTACTGCTGGAGCTCCAACGGAGTGTAACGTACTGCTGGAGTTTGACAGCGTTGGTGCTTTTGGCTAGGAGCAAGTCTCCGCCGGTGGATGTGGATCGCCACTTAATTTAGACTCACTCTGATGGGCAGGCGTCGCCTGTTTCTCTGCTTTCCGTTATGCAATTCACTTCACTTTCGGACCGTACCGGGCTGATACTCTGCGTTAATTCGGGTTCAATATGCGCGCACGACAACTCATCTGCGAAAGGCCCGATCCCGTCGTCTCGTCGGCCTCTCGCACGTCCTCCTCTCCGAGAGCGGGGAACTTCTTTGGCAAATTTGGCCGGGATCCGTTTTTTTTATACCCGATACTCAAAATGAGTATTGGGGTGTATTAGATTTGTGGTGAAAATGGATGTGTGTAACGTCCAGAAGGAAGCGTTTCCGACCCCATAAAGTATATATATTCTTGATCAGCATCAATAGCCGAGTCGATTGAGCCATGTCTGTCTGTCCGTCCGTCCGTCTGTCCGTCTGTCCGTCCCTATTAGCGCCTAGTGCTCAAAGACTATAAGAGCTAGAGCAACGACATTTTGTATCCAGCCTTCTGTAATATGTCACTGTTACAAGTGTATTTCAAAACTTCGCCCCGCCCACTTCCGCCCCCACAAAGGACGAAAATCTGTGGCATCCACAATTTTTAAGATACGAGAAAATTAAAGACGCAGAATCGTAGAGAATGAGTTTATCTTCTAGACTGCAGAATCTGAATTGGATCGTAGCATTATTATAGCCAGTATGAAGAAAACAATTTCATTTTTCTCGCCCTGTCTCTCTCTAACACACACGTATCATAGCCGGCTTTGCATAGCGCAAAACATTAGCGCCTAGATCTCAGAGACTATAAGAGCTAGAGCAACCAAATTTGGTATCCACATTCCTATAATATCGGACCTTGACGAGTTTGTTTCAAAATTTCGCCACACCCCTTCCGGCCCCGCAAAGGACGAAAATCTGGAGCATCCACAGATCTCAGAGACTATTAGACCTGACTGTCGAGCTCTCACTGCTACAAAACTATTTGTAATTTTCACTGCAGAACTCACTGTTACAAGTGTATTTTTTTGCTCAGAGAGCTCACTGCTAAAGTGTGTTTCAAAATTTCGCCCCACCCCTTCCGCAGCCATAAACAACGAAAATCTGTGGCAACCACAATTTTGAAGATAGGAGAAAATTAAAACGCACAATCATAGAGAATGGCCATATCTACCAGATTGCCGAATCTTGCCGAATCCGAATAAGATCGGATTATTATTATAGCCAAAAGTAACAAATCGATTTGCAGTGGCTACGCAGCGCCCGTCGACACGTTCTGACTGATTTTCTGTCTCTCTCGCACGCACTCTTTGTCGTTTAATGTAGCAATACTGACTATGTATCGGGTATAAATGTAGAGTTGCGGTCGAGCAGCAACTCACAACGTTCCCCTCGTTTTTGGTAGTATTATGCTGGTTGCTGGTTTTTCCTGGCTTCGCAAATTAACGCCCGTCCCGCTTTCAAGCCGCAGCCTTAGTGCCCTGTAGCTTGGTTGGAATTCACTCGGGGAATAGGATAGTTTCTCGGCAGACCATAATTCCTGAAAAAGTGTACGTCCCAAAAGCACTGAAGGGCGGAAGAAAACAAATAAAAGCGCCATCTATAGGTTATATCCCGTCTCGGGAGAAAGAGAAACGAAAGTTGACAGTTGAAGGGTCGAACAGGGAAAGCAGGGTCCGAGTGGCGAGGCAGAATGGCGATCGCTCTTTTTCGTTTTGGACACCGAGCCAACTAGTAGCTTCTAAGGAAGCTCAAAGCAGCTTATAGGTACATATGTTGATCAATCTAGCGGCTTGGTGAAGTGTAAAGAAAATTTTAGCTTAGAGTCAGAAAAGTGTGCGAGCTTACTAGTAGCTCGAGAAGCAGTTAACAGAGCAATTCAACTCCTCAATTGGTGCCAGATCCGCGGGTAAGTGGAGAAGAGCAGGAGGAGATTTCTTCTGGCGGCGGAATTTTGCTACCCCTTAGGCTTGGCACCCGATTTAGAGTTCAATCGCAAAGCGAAGAGCGCACCATTTCAACCTCAATTTACCTGGCAAGAGGCGATTTCGAAATTCGACCAAGGCTGGCCGAACCGAACCGAAGAGCGAGACAGTTGCCGGTGGGAAGCGGCAGAGCGGGTCGTGGACTCGCGAGTGCATCAAAAGGAAAAAGAAAACCAACTTTTATTAAATTTTTTTGTAAAAGGAAGCATCAATCGTCCATCGTTGCTATCCCATAAGGCCCAGAGGGTCTCAGTGCCATAGTGGCATAAAACACCAAAGTGTCTGAATCATAAAGTTTTACCAAGATGGCAGACCGAAAAGCCAGAGAGAGAAAGGAACACATAGCGGGGTCAGCTCGAATTTTCGGTCACACGAAGAAGGGGAGAATGTGCGAGTAGATTAAAAAAAAAGAAGTAGAGTAAAAGAGTGGGAGTAAATGGAATTAGAATAAGTAAAAGAAAAAAAAACCCTACTTAATATTTCACATATAGGGGTTAAAACGGAACTTCATTTTGCTTTCTTGGAGCAAGTGTGAGTGCGAGTGTCATAATATGTGCAAAAAATGATCCCATATAACAAATTTCTTGGCGGGCCTCGAGAAAGCGCTTTCGCCGATGGACCGTACCACAAATCAGTTAGTAAGACTTTACCAATTGAGTCATTCAATGATCGGTTCTGCCGATAATGAAAATTTGCTTATTTACACTTTTTCTGCTAGGGAAAAACGAATAGAAAAAAAATAGTACCTCTTAGTTTGTAAGTCAATGACCGCGAATAAAGCGCTCAAGTTGGAGAGAGGAGGATCAGCTGTTGACGCAGCACAACCAAGCTTCGAATTTCAAAGAAGGGGAAAAAAAACGAAATTTAATTTCAGGGGTGTTAGAATATAATTAATTTGAGTTAGTGGAAATTGATAACATTTGGAGAGGGTAGAGCTAAGGTGTTAGTAATGTACTTAAATTGTAAACATTAGTGAATAAAGTTCTAATTTTGTCTTAAACTTTGTAGTAGCGGGCCATGAGAAAGGGATCATAAAGAGTAGAAGAAGATGGCAGCTTATGACCAAGGAAGGGTGGGCGGATCCTCCATTCCAGCTGAGAACCAAAGTCAATCCGTTCTTGTCGCGTGCATGTGTATATGTGTAGGTGAAGTCTAATGGCCAACAGTTTTGTTTCTCTCCAGTTCTGTGATTGTATTTGTACATGTCTTGAAATTTTTTTTGCACGCTCTTTCTATAAAGAACACCACCCTTTTTGCCGACGAGACAGTAGCCGGAATTATAGCGTGCTGGTCGACCTCTGAGGGGAACATCAGTCCTACTAATCGTTGTCCACTACAGGAGGTCGAGATTATTTGGATTTCGTCTGCGTCTCTGTTCCCTCAATCTGCGATGCGTCGGATCAGCTGTTCGGTGCGTAGCTGCTTCGCCAGCCAAAATTGCTAGGTGCCGAACCTAGTGCATGGAGAAAGAACACTTCTGACGTATTCGGCACCGAAAGATATGGGATATCCCAATTTTCTTGCGCTTACCCGTAAATCTTGGCCCCAGTGGCCGACCTAACTGGTTTTATTGGTCCGGCGACTATGCAGACTTGCTGCTGCTGGAGTCCAGTCGTTTGACATCCAAATTCCAAAAGGAAGACGACACGCCCGAGCTACCATGAGACCGGTTGGATCAGCCAGATGACGTTCAAATGTCATCACTTTCTGTCGACGGTCGATAGTTGACCGCGATAGGCTATTTAGTATTTAATGTATATCGATAGATGTTGAATTTCCAGCCACGAATGAACGGGCATATTTTTCGGCTACCACGAGGCCGCCATAATTTTAAGCTTCACTTTTACTGTCGAGAGGTTAAAGCAGGAGGACATACTGCGGTGAGGTTATTTAGAAACATTGTACTAGGTTATGACCGATGTATTTATAGAATAAAACAGCAACCTACGGCGGTCAGCCAATCAGCTTAACTGCCAGCATAACTGCTAGCGCGGATTTAATTGGTGCTGTTAAAGGCAACTCCGCGGGACCATCGACATGATCTTTTATTCGCAGTCCTAGGCAAGGAACTGCAAGGGCAATTTGCGCTGGAGTACAGGCAGTCAGCCACCTCCAGTCAGAGAATTGCCAGGGACGCAGGCAGCGTCGATTGAGCTGGGCTGCAGGCAGCGCCCAGAGGAACGCGGACAGCGTTATATTTGAGCTGGCTGCAGGCAGCGCCCAGAGGAACGCGGACAGCGTGTATATTTGGACTGGGCCGCAGGCAGCGACCCAAAGCAGACGCAGGCAGCGTCGATTAGCTGGAACTTCTAGGGAATAGAAGGATGCAACATTCCCCCAGAAGAAGTAACCGAATAATGGAGGGCAAGCCACCCCACAACAACAAGTGCGCCTTCGCAATCTGGAAGTAGTAGTGCAGGAAACAGGCCGCCGAAGTCGAAAGTAATAGTTACGTCGGCGCCGCTGATTCCTAGCCAAGCCACCACAGCCTCCTTAGTACCTTCCCAACCTAGGAGTATTACGACCACAGCAGGAGTTTCCGCACATGGACAGAACGAGCCACCTCTAATGTTGGATCTCTTGGAGAGAATCGCAGCGTTGGAGAAGGAGCTGGAAAGGGCAAGAGCCCAGAACAATGTGAGTACGCCCATCGATACCGTAATACCTAACGGGGTCGGTGCGAGCAGTGCGGCGTCACAGCTGACGCCATCTTGGAGCGGTCCGTTATTGTCTGTAAGTAACGGTGTGCCACCTAACGGGGTCGGAGGAGCAGTACAGCATGCTCGCAGCCGCCATCTTATAGCGGACCACCGCTGCTTGCGAGTAGCAGCTATTTTACGCCATTTTGCGCAACTAGCACAGCGCAGACAGCGCAAGGAGTGGTGCCGCCGGCTGTAGGTATTTACAGCGACACGACGCCGACGCCGCGAGCTGGATCCTACGCCTGGACGACACCAAATGGAAGCAGTGGAAACTATATGCCCCGCAAGCTTCCCGATCTGCCAGTATTTGGAGGTCAGCCTGAGGATTGGCCGATCTTCCTTTGTGCATATACTGAGACAACGCAAGCGTACAACTGTACAGACCTGGAGAACAACCAGCGCTTGTTGAAGGCACTGAAGGATGAAGCCCGCGAGACCGTCAAGTCTCTCCTAATTCATCCAAGCAACGAGCACTGCTGCGGTTAAGCTGCGTTTCAGGATATGGCCGACCGGAGCAGCTTATACGCAGCCAGCTGAGTGGAATACGAGAGGTGCCCAATATTTCGAAATCTGGCGAAGATTATCCCCTTTGCAACCCGTGTGATAATCTCACCGCCTCTTGCAGTCAGCGAGGGCAGATCAGCATTTGGGGAACTCCAACCCTTCAGAAGAAGGCAAAGGCAAATCGTGGAATGGGCTGCGCAAACAATTATACCTTTCCCAACTATTGTGCATTTTGGTGCGTGGTTGACGGAGTACGCTAACGTGGTGTGTGTACTATCGTGGACATTGAAGGAAGGAACCAAAGCGCCGATTGCCACATGCAAGCATCGACCAAGACCGAGGCGAGCAGCAAGACAGCCGTCTCAGAGGTTGTCCAATCTGTGGAGGGCAAAATGCGGTTAAAGGCTGCGGACACTTCAACGGAGCTTCACGCAGACAGGTGGAGGCACGTGAGAGGCATCGACTATGCTTTCATGCCTACGAAGTGGTGCATACGACTAGATCCTGCAATTCGCATGGTGAGTGTCAAGTGAATGGATGCCGGAAGAGGCATCACCGTCTGCTACACATGGTGTGACAACGAACGTATAAGGTCGCAACGAAGAAGCTGCCAGCAACGAGCAGACAGGTTTCTAGAGTAGCCTGGAAGCTAGGCGGATGTGCACCCGCACAGAGGATATTAAATTGCCAGCAGAAAGAGGCCGCCTACTGTTTCGTATACTGCCACGTGTACGGAGCAAAACCGGCGGGTGGATACATACGAGGATGAAGGATCATCTGTTACGATGATTGACGATTCCCCCGGCAGAAAGGATGCGTGCAAGGTGAGCGTCGACATCTGAATATTCAGTGGTTTGATCTTCCAGGGAGCTTTTCTTACCAGCAAGCCCAAACCAGTCACCCATGCGTTGCGTTGAAACGTGTATTCCGTTTCAAACCTGAGCCTGCCGATGCAGACTCTACGCCGACGAGATGTTCACGGCTTGGGATAAGGATGCCAGCCTGCCAATGAGGCCCCACAGCAACGCAGTGCCGAAGATACTCATTGGACTGGATCACGGACACTTACGATTTCCACTTAAATCGAGATGGTTTGCCAGACAGGGATCGTATGCGGCTGCAACCGAGCTGGGCTGGGTTGTTTTTGGGCCGGTAAGGCGAGAATTCAAACATGCCTTCACCACGGTCTTGCCGCCTAGCTGTGTCACTGGAGGACCTTTTCAGAGGATGGTGGAAGACTATTTCGATGTCGAGAACCGGCGTGAAGCCCGCGCCACCAGTTGCAGGCAGCGAATACGAGCGGGCGCAGAAGATACTCAAGATACTACGGTGTGAGATTGGGCCAACGTTTTCAGGAAAGGACTACCTCATGGAAGGATGACCTCGTTGTGCTGCCGGAGTATGATATATGTACAAGCGGTTGGTCAACGTCGGAAAGAAGATGAAGCGCAACGAGCCGTTCGCGCAGGAATACACCAGGATCATCAAGGATAACGTGTCTTAAGGATACGCTCGAAGTCTGGAGCCTAACGTGGTTCCAGTGGAAAGCGACAGGCTATGGTACCTACCACATTTTGGAGTCGAAAACAAGCCGGGTAAGATTCGCCTGGTTTTGACGCTGCAGCCAAGTAGGAGGAACATCGCTAAATTCGGCGCTGGCCAAAGAGCCTCAACATTATAAACCCTTGCAAGCTGTGCTCTTTCATTTTAAAAAAGGTGCCGATGGAGTCTGTGGTGACATCAAGAGATGTTCCATCAGGTCCTGATCCAACCCGGAAGACAGATGTTCCCAACGGTTTCTGCGGAGAGGATGGCGGACGATTACAGAAGGGATCCTGACATCTACGAGATGATCGTAATGACCTTTGGAGCAGCCTGCCGCCAAGCGCTGCGCATTACGTGAAGACTGTGAATGCTGAACAGCTCGACATTCGATCCAAGAGCAGTCAAGGCCATCATCGACTGTCATTATGTGGATGACTATGGACAGCTTCTTTGCTACCGAGAGCGAAGCCATCAGCGTATCTACCCGAGTGAAGAGATACATGCGAACGCTGGATTTGAGTTGTGCCAGTTTTCATCCAGCTCACCAATTGTGAGACGGCCTTTGGGCCCACCAGGACGAAGCGTGAGCGTCGGATGGAATGAGGCTGAACAGAAGATTCTTGGAATGTGTTGGCAGGGCAGCCACGGATGACTCTGGTGGTTCACCGTAGAAGTATCATCGAGTTCCAAGCAGCGTATTGAACGGCGATCGAATCCCTACCAAGAGGGGAGTATTTGAGCTTGGTCATGTCCACGTTCGATCCCCTCGGGATTCCTGTGTTGCCTTATGATAACAGCGAAGTTGCTGCTACGAGAGATTTGGAGGCAGAAGATCCAGTGGATGAACCACTTCCGACGAGATATACAAAGCCTTTTATGAACTGGCGCAAAGGAAATGGACGCCGTGGGATTAGTTCCGATGTCCTCGCCATTACTTCGGGCGTGGACTCGTGAAGGCTATAGAAATGCACGTCTCGTGGGATGCAAAGTCAGTCTTTGCACTGCGGCAGTGGCCTACTGGAGGTCACCCATGAGGATGACGACGTTGGTGAGCTTGTATGTGCCAAAAACGAAGTGCGCCGATGAGAACAATGTCAATCCCACGGTTGGAGCCGCAGCAGCTCGACAGAAGACGGCAAGACGGTCGCCAGTGGAAGCGACATTCGAGGACTGGCGCCATACATAGATGGCCATGGAGTTCTTGTGAGCATGGCAGAGTGGATGCCGCATTGTGTATGCCATACAGTGCGAGGAGGCCAATAATCCTGTCACACAAGCACAGTCTTACGGAGATGATTGTGCATCATTTTAACGCCAAGATGAAGCATCAAAACGTGGATGCTACGATTGCGGAGATCCGAACAAGGTTCTGATTACGAAGCTGAGACGTGTGCTACGGAAGACGATCTCAGCATGCAACGTGCAAGTTGCATCGGGCGCGGGGCAGCGCCGCCAATAATGGGACCCCCTACCGAGGGATCGCCTGAGGCCAAATGGCTGGCCATTTAAGAATACCGGACTTACTTTGACCACTAATACTGGTGAAAGCATCGCGGCAATAATGGAGAAGCGCTGGGTCGCCCTTTCACGCCTGACGACCAGGGCGATACATCCGGAGTTGGGTAATACGACCCGTCAACTGATTCCCGTATAATTGCGATACGGAACTTCACGTTCGTCGAGGCCCAGTACATAGACTGCGCAGGACAACGGCAAGAACTTCAGGGAGCTGACAGGGAAGCCAGACGACGGTGACGTGTTCGAGTCAGAGAGGATTCAGAGGAGCCATCTGGTCGAGGCATCGAGTGGTTTTCAATTGCCCAGTGAATCCATCTGAAGGAGGAGTCTGGGGAACGAATGGTGCAGTGCGTGAAAAGGTCTCTGCGCTACACATTGAAGGAGATAGCGCCGAGGGATCACGTACTGGTGAGTTTTCTGATCGAAGCAGAAACATTGTGAATTCGCGTCCGCTCAACCACTCTGCCGGTGGATGCGTACCAAGAAGCCCCCTGACGCCAAAATGATCTGCTCAGAGGAGTAGCTAACCTGCCGGACAATTGGCGACGATGTGGAGCTGCCTAGGAGTGCGCTACACGCAAGCAGTGGCGTATAGCGCGACTAATGAGGGAATCGCGCTCTGGAAGAGATGGGTCTTGAGTACCCTACACTTGTGCGCCGAGAGAAATGGTGCCAGAGGACGGAGCCGATTCGCCAGGGTGACATGGTCTTCATCTGCGATCCAGCCTTGCCCCGAAGAGAGTGGCGCAAGGGGCATCGTGGAAGCTGTTTACGAAGGAGTCGATGGAGGTCATCAGACGCGCTAGTGTGCGCGTGGAATGACAGCGGCCTATCTCGGATTATGATGTGTCCCGTTCCAAACTTGCGGTTTGGATTTTGAGGAAGCGGTTCTTCACGGGTCGGGGATGTCGACGGTCGATAGCTGACCGCGATAGGCTATTTAGCATTTAATGTATATCGATAGATGTTGAATTTCGTTTCCACGAATGAACGGGCATATTTTTTCGGCTACCACGAGGCCGCCATAATTTTGCTTCACTTTACTGTCGAGAGGTTAAAGCAGGAGGACATACTGCGGGTGAGGTTATTTTGTGAAACATTGTACTAGGTTATGACCGATGTATTTATAGAATAAAACAGCAACCTACGGCGGTCAGCCAATCAGCTTGACTGCCAGCATAACTGCTAGCGCGGATTTAATTTGGGCTGTTAAAGGCAACTCCGCGGGACCATCGACACTTTCTCCTCTTTCTCCTAACTGCTAACAGCCCTAACTCCATAAACATTGACCTAACTTAGCGTTGTAGCCGGCTTGAAATTAATTTGTTTAAAAATTTCGCTGCAGCCTTCCTGTCCCACCTTGTACCGATACTTCCCAGCCCTCAGGTTATAATTCCAAGGATTTCGCCTCATATTGCTTTCCCCCATCAAAGAATATTGCTTGTCCAAAGAATCCTCACGTGTAAGGCCGCTGCCTTGTCCTCTAACATTCTACTATTCTCAGCAAGGAATAAGTTGCACCTGACGATATCATTTGCTGGCCGAAAACCATGTAGTAGGGTGTGATCCCAACCTTGAGTGAACCGCCGACCTCAAAGCACAGCATATTTTGCTAATTTTGACGTTGACATGCAATGACTGCATCTTTCAAGAGGCGATGCAATTACTGCATTCATCATGGGCTCCGTGGCACCAGCAGAAGGCTGTTATGCACGGATCCCAGGCAAAAACGCGCAGCCCCCCCTCCCCCGCCCAACTGAATGAGGGGCGCTGCAGGAAAGATAGTTGTTAGACTAATATGCGAGGAAAATTAGAACTAAACATTACTAAGAAAAATCCATGTATCGTTAATACAAATACCACTACAATTACTAATTACTAGAAAGGTGTGTAAGGACTAGTAATTTAATAAAGAGGGAAGTGAATTAGTGGTGGATATAATATGGTAGAGGGAATTATAATCCGAGCATAAGACCCTAAACGGTCCCAAGGAATAATTCGATCTACAAAGTGGAAGGAACAACGGTATAAAAAATTTCTAGTGAGTCTAATAGAATCGTGAAGTTTATGGGCTCAACAGATCAGGGCTGCTTATGTCACCCCTGATCAAGTTGTGCATAAAAAATCACACCAAGCATTATTCTACGTGAACGAATCAAATGAATCTGTTGATGATTTCACTTGATTCTGATGGATTGTCAATATGACAATCGTATGCTGAAATGTAAATTTGTATGCTACCGGTTCATGTGTAACAGTAACAAAATGGTCGCCGCAATCGGTACTTTGAACAAATTGGGCTTCGGAGATGTGAATACGTCAGAGTTTTCTTCTTCTAATTTTATTTTGGCAAAATGCGAGGTTTATATACAAGTTCTATGAGTATAATTGTTTACTTTAGATCTTAGGTATGTTTAATTAGTTCTGAGTATAATATTGCTAGGAAATATGTTATATCTATTTAGGACTAAGCAATTACTACAAATCCAACAGTGGAATAATCCAAGGGTCAGGATTTATGACGGTCACAAATGGCTATCATGCAGATGGTGTGAGATTTTGACCACATGCAGGTCATCCAGAATGTGTTTTATGATAGTGCTGTAAATATCTTAACAGTGTATCTACAATAAATGCATGCAGCTGGCCGTTGTATTTATTTAGGTCAGTATGCATGTCACATATTTATACTTAGGAGCATATTATCGTTTATTTATTTAGGTAGCTGGGAGATCTTAAACTCGCCATATTATTTATTTGTCTAGTCTAACATACGATTTTGTACTTTAATTAAAATCGCACATCTTCCCGGCCGCTGAACATAGTATGCCTCAACCACCATCAATATTGATTGTGAAACGGATGCCTTGGTGCGTTTTCTTCACTAGCTGATGAGCTAAGTGTATGTCTCTGCTAAGAAGGGAGTCTTGTTGTGTACCACCTTTAACCAAATGAATCATTACAATGATCATGATAAAGAGCGCAATGTATATGGCAATATGATGATGACTTCAATGGTTTCAAGATTGTGGGGTAACTTGAAACTTTAGGTGGTAGCAGATTCGTTTCCATTTAATACAGCTCCTTGTAGTTCAGCCATCAGTCCTTGAAACTTTATTTGTAGAACGTTCATTGATGTTCTCTGCCGAGGCTTTTCCGAAACGTTCGTATGATAACTGCAGAGAAGTTTCCAATGTGCTCTGACTTGTGACAGTCATTAGCGAATTTCGAATGATGCATCCAGGTTCGGCGATCAATATTCCTGAGTGTTGTAGCTTGATATCTGAAATGCCATCTGTACATACCCGCTGATAGCTTTAATGATGACTTTGTTGCAAAAATCCACCGATTTTTTTGCATGCCTCAACCATAAGAATGATTTTTTTTTGTTCTACTGAGGTGACATGATGAGTCCGTTTTATTGTGAAAAAAATTTGTAATTCACAACTTGTTTCGGCTGAGAACATTGTTTGAGTTTATTATAGCAAACAAAGTCATTGTTTGCTCTTTGATGACAGTTTTTGAATTCAGTCCTGATAGTTCAACGAATCTTTTGTCTCGGTGACTATTGATTGCCATATGGCGTTTTTACTCAAACATGCTTATCCTAATTTTATTTGGCACCGGCATCGTTGTCAATTTGTATATTTCCAGTTCGATTTGCTGAGACTAATGGAAATGTCACCTTGATAATTGCATTGATCCTCTATTATAGTGCCTTCAGCTTTCATCATCTGGGTACATCCATGACCATATTGTCGGGAGTTACTGAAAGTGCTTGTCCTGGCCTTAAATGATCCTGCATCTGTTCCAGCTGTTCCTTGAGTTGTCGGGGGATATTAGCATAGGACCAATTGTATTGTGTCGGATATCTGTCAAGACATTGATGATTTCTGCTTGCATTCGTTGAAGATTTGCAGATAATAGAGTCAACTGAGTAGACAATGTAATGTACCATTGAAAGGCACTAAATGATCAGCCCTTTCCTTTGACTCTCGGTGATAAAAATCCTCAATTCGACTTAATCGTTTGGAATTTGAGATTTCATCCCCATTTTTTATCACATTGATTGTAGAGTCAATCAATGATGCTTTGATTTTTTAAACAAGGTTAATAGGTGATCCTCGTTATCTTTAACCTTTGCTATAGTTTCCGACATTTCATGCATATGTTGAATCTAATACGCCAAACAGAGCTTTGCGATGTTTCCAATGATGTCCAGCGGTTGTACGGTGAGGCTTGTAGCCGCTGTGAGGAGGCCTAGGGTTTTGGGGTCCGCCGAAAATTAGGCACCGTCTAACGAGAGGCAAGACAAATTCTCTTTAACAGTCGGCAAAGAAAATTGGGATTCCTCGTCGAAAGGAGAGCGAGTTCGAAGTCGAAGTCGGACAAGATGAAAGGCTATAAATAGATGTCATTGATCGCCATTGCGGCATCTCCAAGCCTGGTCGACAGCATTGGATTTTGTTCACCAAGGTCCTCTATATAGTGGCAGCCGTATTTGACTATTCAAAAAAAAAAAAAAAGAGAAAAACCATCTAAATTCAAATAACAAGTGAAAAGCAGCCCAGGCAGGAGGCGGTGATTAGTGAAACCTTTTCGATACACCCTTTCGACGGGTCACCCGTTTGGGTAAGTTGAGAAAAAAAGACAGCCTACGAAAGTGTATAAAGGTGTTCTGTGTGTGCAAATTTCCTAGGTTTTAAATTGAGGAGGCTCGTCTTCCACGACCACCAGCTGAAATTCATAGAAATTCGCCGGAGCTTTGGGTCGTCGCCTTG
>VHIG01000129.1:0-13643 GCA_008121275.1 Drosophila lowei | reverse complement strand
AATCCTGTTGTTTCTGTAGTTTTTGCATGTCCGTAGATAGTTTGTCCATAGTTCTAGTTACTTACCTGTGATATTAGGAATAAGTTTTGTATTTATAGTAGTTTTGTAGTAGTAAATTGTAAAAATTTTTGTAGTTTATTTATTTTTACTTACCCCTCTTCTTCTTTTTCTTTCTTCCCTCTTCTTTCCACCTATCACCCATTCCCCAATACCTGACAAGTAGCAGCATAATAACCTTAAAAATACCACGCCAATCAGATATACCGCGCCGATAACACGCAAAAAGCCAATTCAAATTCAAAATGCACTTTGCTCAATGCTAGTGTGTTATCGGCCGCTGTTATCGGCCGCCACCCCCACCCGCTTCAAATGCCAATAAATACTGCGGCTGAGCAAGGATCAAAAAACAACGGTCAACGCCCTCTGCCGACGCCCCTGTCGTCACTTCAATCCAGAAAAATGTTGCTATGCGGTCGACTCCTCCAGGCCGTCTCGCGCGCCGGATCGCAAGATTCGGAATCAGTTAAATAACCGGGCGATTATGCAGGGGCATATATCTCCCCCACGATCGGGTCCATCCCATAACAACTTAGCCAAGACACTTTCTGCCAAATGCCCCAGAAAAGCCATTTCAATCCCGGGAACCAAAATGCTATGCGGTCGACTCTTTTTTTTTCGTCTTTTTTGTTTTTATCGTAAGATCTCAAAATAAGTATTGGGGTATATGGAATTGTGGGGGCAGTGGATGTTCCCCAACGTCAGAAGGGAAGCGTTTCCGGCCCCCATAAAGTATATATATATTCTTGATCAGCATCAATAACCGAGTCGATTGAGCCATGTCTGTCTGTCCGTCCGTCCGTCCGTCCATCTGTCCGTCCGTCCGTCTGTCCGTCCGTCCGTCCGTCCGTCTGTCCGTCTGTCCGTCCCCATAGCGCCTAGTGCTCAAAGACTATAAGAGCAGAGCACCGACATTTGTATATCGACTTCTGCGTTTTGGTTTCAAGTACCGGTCAAAACTTCGCCCCGCCCACTTCCGCCCCCACAAAGGGACGAAAATCTGCGGCAATCCACAATTTTAAAGATACGAGAAAACCAAAACGCAGAATCGTAGAGAATGAGTTTATGGTCTAGACTGCAGAATCTGAATTGATCGTATCATTGTTATAGCCAGAATGAAGAAAACAATTTCATTTTTTCTCGCCCTGTCTCTCTCTAACACACACGTATCATATCGCTCGGCTTTGCATAGCGCAAAACAAAGCGCCTAGATCTCAGGAGACTATAAGAGCTAGACGCAACCAAATTTGGTATCCACACTCCTGAAATATCGGACCTTGACGAGTTTGTTTCAAAATTTCAATACACCCCCTTCCGGCCCCGCAAAGGACGAAAATCTTCCATCTACGATCTCAGAGACTATTAGACCTGACTGTCGAGCCACTGCACTGTTGCAAAAATTTTTTGTAATTTTTCACTGCAGAACTCACCGTTGATAGCTCACTGCTTTTACAGTGTTTCAAAAATCTGGCACACCCCTTCCGCAGCCACAAACAACGAAAATCTGTGGCAACCATAATTTTGAAGATAGGAGAAAATTAAAACGCACAATCATAGAGAATGGCCATTATGCACCAGATTATATCCCCTTGCCGAATCCCCCCAATCGGATTATTATTATACCAAAAAGTAACAAATCAATTTGCAGTGGCTACGCAGCGCCCGTCAATCACCGTTCTGACTGATTTTCGGTCGCCTCTTCGCACGAACTCTTTGTCGTTTAATGCAGCCATACTGACTATGTATCGGGTATAAATGTAGAGTTGCGGTCGCAGCAGCAACTCACAACGTTCCCTCGTTTTTTATTTTTTGACGTTGACATGCAATGACCTGCATCTTTTCAAGAGGCGATGCAGTTACTGCACCGTCAAGTGGCCCACGATTGAAACCAGCAGAAGGCTGTTACACGCGGATCCCAGGCAAAACGCAGCCCTCCTCCCGCCCAACCGACCGAGGGGCGCTGCCGCATAACGCGCGGCGCGTAGCCGAGCCGAACGCGAGCATGCAGGAAAAGGATACGGGCATAGTTCAATTGGAAGGGAAATGACCAGATCAACTGATTACATGACCCCCCAAACTTGCCTCGACGTCAAAACAACCGCATCTTTGGGACCTGAAGACTGGAAAATCGGAAGAGACCAAACTGAGCACCTCAATATATATACGGGCGGCTCCAAGATGGACGGAGGAGTAGGAGCGGGCCTATACTGTACAGACCCTGAGATAAGGCTGTCATATAAGCTACCGGACCATTGCAGCATATTCCAGGCAGAGGTTTTTGCCATCAGGAAAGCAGCAGAGGTCGCTCTTCTCACTGAAAGAGCACACGATGCGGTCAACCTATTCGTCGACAGCCAAGCGGCGATAAATCCATGAGTCGTCTGCGGTCAGTTCAGTGTCGTTCTTTCGCCAGAGTCGTCTTGAGCAGGAGGCACTAGATACCCTAAGCACGACAAAGTTAGTGCGGATCTACTGGGTTCCCAGCCACCAGGGCATCGAAGGAAACGAGACGGCGGACGTACTAGCTAAGGAAGGCGTCGGGCTGGCGAATACGAGAACCGAGAACGTGCCTGTCTCCCTTAGAACGCTGCAAAGCGATCTAGAAAAGCAGGCCGGATCACAAACCGAAATTAGGTGGAGGAGTACCACCGCCTGCAGAACCTCGAAAATCATGTGCAAGGACCGCAATGAGAAACTCAGCCACTACCTGCTGCACCTACCACGGAAGGACTACAGAGACTGCAACGTTTTTGCGTCTTTTCGGTACCTTCGTAGTTTTATTTCTCTACTTGTCTCTTTCTTGGTCGTCGTCTTTTTCGTGATGGCATAATCGTTGTTCGTCATTCTTTTTAGTGATGGGATCATCGTTGCTCGTCGTCTAGGGATCGTATCATCATTTGGTATTTTGTGTGGTACACCAACCCACACATATATTAATTGTACATAATTAATATTTCGGAACTTCAGCCATAACTTTCTTATAAGCTTGACGGAGTTTGAAGGAGTACAAAAGGGAAGCAGGACAAGTATTCTAGGGATGTCCGGGCGAGTATATACGATTTTGTGGAGATGAAAGGCAAGCAAACAATATCAGGGGTTTTGAAACATACGCGGACGCCCCCTGGAACAGCGGACCAGTTGCGGATCTGCTTTTATGCGCGGTACTCAGTCAGGTGAGCTTATGTTTTATGTAACCTATCCAATACAATGAACTCGTATATTAGGTGAGCTTATGTTTTATGTAACCTATACAATACAATGAACTCGTATATTATATGTAATTACACGTAAGCGCCGGAATTGGTGTCGGAGCCGGGGACTGCCGAAAATAACTTATTGAGAAAGATTTTAGTGAAATATTTTCAGGTT
This sequence comes from Drosophila lowei, assembly GCA_008121275.1. NCBI lineage: Eukaryota > Metazoa > Arthropoda > Insecta > Diptera > Drosophilidae > Drosophila > Drosophila lowei. The sequence continues at coordinate 10,217 of VHIG01000129.1, read as the reverse complement.
TTCAAAATTATATACAAAAATAGTGGCATATTTTTGTGCTGAAACAAATTATGGACAAGATGGAATCCTGCCGATTTTATCCCATTGTTGTTTGTTTTAAATTGTTTAAATGCGTAAATAAATTAATCAGATATGTTGTAAATGTATGTCAAAAATGTAGGCTAATTTCCGAATTCTCTGAAATTATATATTTGAAACTTAGTAAAGCCTGATGCGATAATAAATGTCTTTTGCATGATAAGATCGTTGATCCCACAAATGATCTAAGCAATGAAGCTGGAAGCCGACGCAGTTCTGGTGATCCATAACATACCTTAATGATTCTTCAGGTAGATACCGTGAGGTTAACATTTTAAGGACAGGTGTCCTTGAACCATTCTTGATATACGAGTAGGTAGACATAAAATCGATGGAGGAAAAATCGGGCAATGTCTATGCACGAAATGAGGTAAGATTTGTTTATAAATTAGGATGCTTTACCGTGCCGGCTAGGTTGAAGTAAACACTAGTGAAGAACTCACCCGAGGGTAGTCATGGTCGCCTTGGTATACCCTACATGTATATTCGAGCACTCGTACAAAGCAAAGAGTGTGTTTAAATTTCACGGTCACCCATGTCCCATTGGCAATCATAAAAAAATAATCGAAATTTGGTTGTGCCTGCCCAATAAATAGCACCATTTGCGATGAAAAATGAGCCCAGTGCTTAAAACAGTCTTCGAGCGATCGGACCGGATAGTCGTTATGGTGTGGGGCTCTTTTATGCTCGTGTGCGTCCTGGCGCTGACCAGTGTAGTGGGGGCTCGACAGGGATTCGGACCCGGCGATCAGGACTGGGGCTATGTGGACGTCCGGGAGGAGCGCACATGTTCTACTGGCTCTACTGACCACGGCCAACGTCAGCCACTACACGGAACGTCCGCTCGTCCTATGGCTACATAAACCGGGTGAGCCTGACTCGGCGCTGGGAAACTTCATGGAGCTGGGACCCGTGGACATGCACGGAGAGCCCCGCGAAGGCAACTGGGTGCAGCATGTCAATCTTCTTTTCATCGACACTCCCCGTGGGTTCAAATTTACAGCTACGTGGACAACACAAGTCTGCTGGTGGCGAATAACGAGGAACTCACTATGAGGACCTAATGACCTTCATGCTGTACGCAACAAGACCCACACGGAGTTTAAAAGCGTGCCCTGCAAAACGGAAGACAAAGCTATGGCGGCAAAATGGCACCAGCGCTGGCCCTGAAGATGGACCTGGCCATGAAGAGCGGCGAATTAGCCGAGCCCAACACCCTGAAGTCGGTTAGCATGGGCAATCCGTGGATTTCGACGCGGCGTCTCTTTAAACACTCCAAGTACATGCTGGTGAACGGCCTGATCGACGAGGACGGTGCCATGCTGATCGATGCCCAGGAGGAGAAGATCCTCATTGCCCTATGGTTCACAAGTTCGAAGTGGCCACGGATGAGTACCTAAGTGGTTCGACTGATGCAGAACCTACTGGCGCCAAACACCTGTACAACACGCAGACCCAAGTCGATCCGGAGGAGGATCGCACCTATGGCTACTCACCCTGACTTGAACCGCTTCATGCAGGAGAATATCAGCGAGGTCCTGCAGATCAACGGCATTCATCTACAAGGCCCAGGTCATGGACGTTTTGGTCACCCACCACGGTGATCGCCCAAAATCGGAATAAACACGAGTAAGTTTCAGGCTGTCAATATAATCAAATGCGTTATAGGTAGCACCTACTGGTATCTGCTTTCTTAGTTCCTCGTCTGCTGAACGAGACCTCGATCAAGATCAACATCTTCACCGGACAGCTAGATGCTCTGGTCCCCACCACCGCCACCTTCGGCCGTGATCAAAGATTGGGCTTGGCGCGATAAAGAGGAGTAAAAGTCCAGGCCCGGCGACCCCCATTTTCGTCGGGGACAGACTTCAGGGCTAACCGCCAATGTCGGCGGCCGATTCGGCATGTACTGGATCAATCGCGCCGGCCCACCAGGCCCCTGCCGACAATCCACTGCCATGCAAGTATGTCCAACAAGCCGTGACACAGTACCACATAGTTTCTGCTAAATAATTAGTTATAAATAATCCAGGATAAATTTAATAAATGTACATCTGCAACATCCAGCATGGCATCTTTGGGGATCCGATTGCCAGATGCCGACGCACTCGAATGCGTTGTGCTGTGCTGACGTCCGATCTGGCCTGCCGAAACGTCCGGCCCGCCTAAACAATTGTCGGGACGGCCAACCACCGTCACGTCGGGGTCAATGTTTACCTTATGCCAGAAGAGGCCAATAAATGAGGCTGAATTTACGTAGTGGTCTTTAGTATGTATGTGGTTCACGAACTCTCCCAGCTCACTTTCCAGCGACCATTGCCTATTTGTTTACCAAAAGCGGACTGAGAGCATCCACTTTATAAAAACCAATTGGTCGAGAGCTGCAGGCCGTTCAGTGCGCATTTGTAGATACAGCAGTACACACAGCAACATATCGAGATCCTCAGCAGACGTTCAATTCTGTTCGAGGCGATGCAACTCTATAGTCAGATCAGTGCTTGGACATGGGGCATACTGCTGCTGCAGTCTCTGTCCTGGGTGGAAGGTGAGCTTATCACCTGCAGCGGCAGCAAATTAACTGGCACGTAATAAGTTATATGTTTATTCACAACCGCCATTTTATATCAAAAGAAAGAAAAACCAATTTTCAATCGCATTTCGCGAGTTTCTCTTTCCAGCTCGGCACTCAAACAAACTAGAAATATTTTTCGTACACGTTTCCACGATAATGGTCTGGCATCAGGGCCCGCGTGCAGTTTCTCGTTCTCTGGCTCCATGTGGGTTTGACTCGGTTCGAAATGCGTTTTCACCGATTCCCATGATCCAGTGTGAGTTCACCCTCTCGCATACTCACACACACAAGACAGACGGATAAACATAGCTCAAACGTATGTGAGAGGATAACTTCGGGATGGGATGGGCGGGAACTCGAACTAGTTTCGCTTGGTCTTTAGGCACATGCGCAGTGGGGAAGGCGGCTCATTCAGTCGGACTCCATCAGCGGGTAATGGTTATTTTTGTATGGGCATGTCCAGTGTAATTTTCTGCCCGGCTACGCCTTTTCGACAGACTGCAGCAAGCCTCAACGTCCAATCCCAAACCTTGGGCGGCGGCCAGCACATCAGCGCCAGCACAGGGGCCAGCAGAAACAAGGCACAGGAGCAGCAGAAGCAGGGTCGCCAGGAGGAGTCGCCAGCAGCAGCCTCAGCCCTACGGCATGCAACTAATTCACAATGCAAACAGCCACATCCCAATCCAACGTCGCACACACATACACATCCACAATGGAAAACGGCCGCAGGAGAACGCCAAAGTTAATCGGCTGGACAGCAGCAAATCGGATATTCATTCATATTCATATAATGAATATTACCAGTACCTAATACCAGCACTAAATCTGATGCAATCATATTTGAATAAATATTCAATACAACATGAATTCTAAGCAGCAGCCCAAGACTTTATTCCAATGCGATGGCCAAGCTGCCTACTTTTATATCCGCAAATAAACGCACAGCGCAGAGCATAGGGATATATGTATGTATTGACCATTATTTACTCATCTGATAAAATGGCTGCAGCAAAATGGCAAGGACAGAGGGGCATACGGAAAAGACTTCAGCAAAATCTTACATTGAGCTTTCGTAGTAAAAAATATCTAATTTTATTGATATCGGATTTACCGATTAATATTATTTTGATGACGACCATGAACGTGTTATTAAATTTGAACAGAGGGAAAATGTAGCGCGCGCGAAAGCATGCGATCGGGCGGCGCCTACTGATTTCAAACCAGCCCTGAAGAAGACGATTTAAAGTTTGAACACGAGTATCTAAAACGTTCACGGTTAAAACTATGGAAAATGTATTTTTAAGAACTAAATAGGAATTTCCTGATCTATAGGCAAAAGCCAATTTTATAAAAATATATGGCCGTGACGTCAATTTTGGAACATCTCTTTAAAAATGCAGCATGCCACAGATTGATACACATTTATGTATAGATGTGGATGGCAATGTGTTGATTCGCCGGACGCCATATAGATAAATTGAAGACAGGAGAGAGAACAGACACACCAAATGGCTGCAGCCTACGCCAATGTTGTTGATGATCAAATTATAATATTAAACGTTTGGACCTCAAATAAAATATAAAAACCCTATCCACACCTTACCTAGTACGCCGGATACATATTGAACTATCCAATTTCCGAGTTCAATGGGACAACGTTCGCCTGAGGCACGCACCATATACCAATCGAAACAACCAATCCATGTTTCGTAAGGATAACGGGATCCTGGTGGCCGGACCAGCATAATGGTTATAATAAAAATAAAACCATGTGCAGCGTGGCACCACGTTTTGGCGCCAACTCCAACACAACGACAAAGCATTGGTGAAAAGGACCAGTGCCACTAGGATGCAGCAAATTACGTTCCAGATAAAAGTTTTGCGTGTTATACCAAAAAATTTATTATATCAACTTTATCCCACGATGCTGCCGCTCTTTTTTCCATTTCCAACAACAACACCTTCAAGGACGGCCCCAAGCCTCCATTGCTGCTCCTGTTGTGCCCCGCATTCTGTTTGTTTTTGCCTTTTTTATGTTTGGCCTGGCTTTTTGTTGTTTCCACAACAGCAGGAAAGAACATAAATAGCATGCGAACATGTTTATATGCTGGGTATGTCAATTATTGTGAACAGAAACTCTATATGGCCTTGGGAGTGTTTTAGATGTGAATCCTAATGTTTCTGTGAAAATTTTGCAGGTCCGTACATAAACTTTTCCACAGTTCTAGTTGTTTATGTGTGTGTATGATTTTGTAAATACATGTTAGTTTTTTGTAGTTAATTGTATGTTTTCGTACCATATGCATTTATATTGACAGTCTTTCTTCCTCTTTTTCAAAAAGTTGTCACCCATTTTGTAGCATCCAAAAACCCAAACAAGTGGAACGCCATGCATACTCAAAAAATACCACGCCAATTAACAATACCGCGCCATTAACATTGGTTTAAAAGGGGTTCCTATCTAAGTTGCTCCGATTGTCTACATTTATCGACGGATCAATTTAATTTGTTTCGCAAATTTAATCATTCTGTATACAATATGCATTAAAATGGAATAACCAAAATAAATAATTTGCTCTATTCATGAATACTTCCGATCTTAAAACACCCAAAACAGTTCGGCAATTTGGTAATAATACCTTATTTCATGATTGTGCGATCTTAATTTTTATCTCGACTATCAAAAATTCTGGGATATGCCACAATTTTGGATAATTTTGGCTGCGGAAACTTATTTCAAAAATTTTGAGTACTTTCCATTCAACCATTGACATAATCATGCCCCAAAAAAAGACTGAAACCATTTTTAAGTCAGACTCTTCAAAGTCAGGTCTTAGTCTCTGAGGTTTCAAGTTTTGGGGACAAGCCACGAGGAATGCATTCCAAATACTTGAAACAAACTCGTCAAGGTCAATTAGCCACCACCCTGCTTTGAAGGTAGAGCAACAAGATGCAAATATTTGACATGGACGCAATGCCAGAACCAGAACCAAAACCAAAGCCAGAGCCAGAAAACCGCCGAAAAAAGGAATGAAGATTGCGTTGTCAGAACTTGTATATTCACATCATACACTCTCTATCTATGATATACTGCAGTGTATGTACAATGTACCATATGTTTATGTGGGTAAACAGCTTAAAAAACTGCCGTGGCTGGACACCAGGGATGCGGAGCGGGGTCAGCAGTTAGAAGGTATTGGTCAAGCGATTCTGCGTTTTGTTTTCTCGTATCATTAAAATGGCTGTAGATGCCTAAGATTTTCGTATTATGTGCCATGATATGTGTGTATGGATGTTTTGAAGCGCGTGTGTGTGTGTGTGTATATCACAGAAGTCGGATACAAAATAGTCGATGCTCTAAAACGGCATAGTACTTTTTTCGCACAAACAAAAGGGACGGACATACGGACCCATTTTGGCAAAAACGGACACGGACAACACACAGACAGACATGCGCACTCGGCTCTTGATGCGCCAGAATATAACTTTTTTCTTATTAAACCTTTATCCAATTTATGACCATTTCACGAAAATCTTTTTGTTTTCTGATTTTGTTTTGCCCATTTTATTGTGCAATCAACGACAGTATAATGAGAGCCAGCAGATCGAACTCTCCCCAATTTCCCTCATCTCGCCACTCTTCCCAACTGTCTCTTGCCGTTCGTCTCTCCCATTCGAAACCGAGTACAAAACTTGACCAAAAAAAAATTTTAGACCAACGCCTTTAGCGGAATGGGCGGAATTTTTTTTTATTTGATTACAACTGCTATTAATACGACCCCCAATTAACAACTAGTTGTGAGGGTCTGGGTCTGTGGTTTGTTGGTGGGGATTAATGGGGCGTAGCTATGCGGTACGGCCGCAAAGCATTGCACAACACAAAGCCAATCCTCCTTCTCCTCCGACACCCCTATCCCTCTGCTGCCCGTAGTTCCCGCATTATAGTGGCGGCGACTCCTCGGTGGCATCCCACGCCTTGGATCGTAAGACCATGAAGTGGCAAGATCCGGGACACTTAATGCTGGCAGGCAATTTTCCCCAGCCCTCACCCCATCAGAGGTATTCCCGGTGGCACTTCCAAAACGTGATGAGCGTCCTCCCACGATACCTCACCCGCAAGATGGGCAACAGTCCTCCGTTTCAATGAACAGCCACTAAAACTTGACGATCTGAAGCATCCGTGACCGCTCAGAATCTGTGACGGAGGTGGAATATCCACCTGTCCGTGCTTAACAGAAGCCACAGCTTGATATCGGAATAAGCCGGTCGGTCCATCGAAATCCTTTAGTCGAGCCGATCACCGGTAAATGGCGATCGGCGCTTCGGGTCTGCCATTGGTGCGGATAGCTCGGCAACAATGAGTGTTTTCCCTCGCTTACTCGACTATTGGGACTAGTCCCCGATGACCAGTGCTGCGTCGTCGGATATAAGCCGAACGCGCAGGCGATCCTGATGGCACATAAGCGGTGCGTTGCTTCGACTCCTTGCATACAGCAAAACCTTCGTCGCCTTGGACCAACTGCGGCAATACAGGAGCTGAGAGGAGACGAAAATGATTACCTTCCTCCTTGCTTGCTTTGGCCCCTGGTGTTGCAGCCAGGATTCGCGAAAAAAACTCGAACAAGTCTGTGCGGCCAATAAAAAAACGTACTCCAAGTAACTCGAAATGAGAGCCTTGTCCAGCATAACTCCGGTATTTTAGCGCCCTTTGCGAATAATTCGTGTCCGCCGACCGACGGTCGAGCTGTCTCCCGTCGTCCTGCTGCTGATCAATTCAGCCTCGGTCTTGTGGGCCGCCAGCTGTAGTCCCGCTATGGCGAGCCACGTCTCCACGGCACGGATTGCCCCATGCTCGCAGCTGCTTCCCACTGCTTTGTTTCTGTCCTAATACACCACTAAAGAGGCGACGTCATCGTCAAACCCCATTCGACCGTCGAAACATGCCGCCAAACGGCCAGCAGCCATTCTGCTCAGAAAGCTCCATCATAAAATCGTATTCCACAGGAGCGGAAGGTATTCCAGCACCGACCCCTGCGGAACTCCAGCACTACTCTATATGTCTTGTCCCTTCGCTCGTCCAATACAGCAGCACAATTAGCTGAGGTAGCTGTCCACTATTCTTAAGAGGTATTCCGGGATCCGTAGCATCCGACAGCTTCCATCGTTCTACCCCAGTCCGCCGAGTTGAACGCGTTTTTCCTGCCAGGGGCGGAAAAGGTGTCCCACGCTGCCATTGCATTCTCCGCCATTTTGGTGACTATGCCAGCAGCATCCAGGGTTGATCTGCCTTTCCGGAAGCCATATACTGGTTGGGCGACAAGCCGCCGGCATCTTCAATGGCACGACTGCATCTGGTGCAATGACCAGCAGCATACCTTCCCGCGTTATCAAGGAGACAAATTGGTCACCTGAAGGCTGACCTGGTGGTTTCCTATCGACAATGCATCGCAATGGCTTTTGTATCTTCCACCTATCGGGGCAGGTACCTTCTAGGAGACAGACAGATGCAACCTCGGCGAAAGCGGATGGTTGTAGTGCCGCTCAGTTTTAAAGCCTTATTTTGCATCCGGGCCTGGGGCTTTTTATCCAGCCAGGCAACCGGCTTCAGGGGGACAGCAGAGGCCGGCATGCCCGTAATGTTTCGATTGCGTTTGTGATCCGGTGCTCCCGTGTTGTTTGTCCTCCTGTTGAAAAAAAATAATTAATTACCGCGTTTATATGTTGTAAATGTATGTCAATTATTGTTTATTTTACCTTGTCTACATCAATGTTTTGTTGTAGATGTCAATCCTGTTGTTTCTGTAGTTTTGCATGTCCGTAGATAGTTTGTCCATAGTTCTAGTTACTTACCTGTGATATTAGGAATAAGTTTTGTATTTATAGTAGTTTTGTAGTAGTTAATTGTAAATTTTTGTAGTTTATTTATTTTAGGCTTATCCTCTTCTTCTTTCTTTCTTCCTCTTCTTTCCACCTATCACCCATTTCCCAATACCTGACAAGTGGCAACGCCAATAACACGCAAAAAATACCACGCCAATCAGAATATACCGCGCCGATAACACACAAAAGCCAATTCAAATTTAAAATGCATTTTTGCAATGCCAATGTGTTATCGGCCGCCAACTTCGGCAAATATGTATTCCATTTCTCCCCACCCCCACCCACTTCAAATGCCAACAATTTCCAAATGCGGCTTGTGCAGGATTAAAATATACACTGCCAACTCGATGCCAATCTGCCAAATGCCCCAACAAAGAACAGACGGACACAATCGCCCACAAGATGCTATGCGGTCGACTCTACGGGCGTCTCGCCCGGATCGTAAGATCCGGAAGTATAAAGTATCCGGGCGATTAAACGGGAGCAGGCAAATTTCCCCTCACCACAACAGAGCGGACAAATTAAAATGCGCCAATAAAACATAAAACATAAAACTTGACAAAACTCGACCGCAGCCAATAAATACATAGACAAAGTCGGGTCAGTTTTCGGAAGCCGAACGCGACGGTCGACTAGAGCGGACAAATTAAAATGCGCCAATAAAACATAAAACATAAAACAAAATTTACCGCAGCCAATAAATACATAGACAAAGTCGGGTCAGTTTCGGAAGCCGAACGCGACGGTCGACAAGCGGACAAACTAAAATGCGCCAATAAAACAAAATACTTGACAAATTTACCGCAGCCAATAAATACATAGACAAAGTCGGCCATTAAACGGAAAAACTTGACGAACTAACTAAACATGTGCCAATTAAAACATAAAGAAAAACTCGACATGAACTACTTGACAAATTACCGCAGCCAATAATTATATTGTGTTTTTCGCCGTCGTCGTGCCAATTTTAAACGCTCCACTTGACCACCCTTAGTGCCGTGTGTGCCTGTGTGTGCCCGTGTGCCCGTGTGTGTGTATGCTCGCTTGCTTGTGCCGCCCAGTGTTTGTTTCTGTGCTAACTAAAAGTCCATGTTTCATGTTACACATACATGTGTAAACGCCACCACTGCAAAGAAACCCAGCAACTAAACAGAAACATAGGCGCCAAGCAGCTGCAGCCATTCTGCTCATCCATCCAAAGTCCATTTGCGGAAAATATTCCTCTCTCTCTCCCCCATCAACGCCATTGACCCTTCCACTCCCATGACAAGCTTTTAATTCTTTTCTCGCCAACTAAAAATAACCTCGTCCAAGACTAATCACAAACAAGAATTCAAGAGAAAACTGTGATAGAAGTGAAAGAATTTTTAAGTGCCAATAAATACCTTCAACAAAAACAAACACACAAAAGAGACTTTTCAATTAAAACAAACAAACCCAGGAAGCAAAACGCCAACACAAAACCACCGGCCCATGCATGACCAGAGGGATGGCCAAGCGAACGGCAGGCTGCAGCGACGGTGGCAGAGCAGCCCGCAGAGGGCCCCTTGCGGCAGCAGCAGCAGCCATTTACGCCAACACCAACACCGCCAATAGCAGCAGCGGCAGCGGGGCCCTCGGCGCCAACGCTGACGCCGATGCCAACACCAAATGCAGGCGCCGACGCCACAGCGACGGCGGCTGCGGC
>VHIG01000128.1:0-13783 GCA_008121275.1 Drosophila lowei | reverse complement strand
ATAGCTATGGGCATACATTGGTTAATGCAACAGCCTAAAAGTACAATGTTGTACCTGATTTCAGGTTAATACTTTTATATAAATTGATAATTATCAAACAAGCCAAAATACATATTATATTATTTAATAACTATATGGTAATGTATCGTTTATATAAAACTAAGACATTTCGCAGCATTCTTTAGGATAAAAAATAAAATTTATTGAAGGAATTGATATATGCCAGTAAAATGGTGTATTTTTAATTTCTTTCAATAAAACATATCTGACAAATAAATGAATAAACCAATTTTAATCACTCTAAGCGGTGGATCACTCGGCTCATGGGTCGATGAAGAACGCAGCAAACTGTGCGTCATCGTGTGAACTGCAGGACACATGAACATCGACATTTTGAACGCATATCGCAGTCCATGCTGTTTTGTACTTTAATTAATTTTATAGTGCTGCTTGGACTACATATGGTTGAGGGTTGTAAGACTATGCTAAATAAGTTGTTTAAAAATTTTACGAAATTTTTTAAGCATATTTGTATATTGGATTGGATAATATAATATATTCATAATATTGATATTAAATGGAAACGCATTATCTCTCATTGTTGTATATATTTGTGTGAGAAGAACGAAGAAAAATATATATTTTTTTTGTCCTTTTGAATCAAATAATACTGAGGAATGTCTAGCATAAAAATAATTAAAATTTTTTCATCTAGAATTGCCTCTTATTAATGTTTCGAAAGGAAATTTTTGTTGTAAATATAAAAATAAATATTTTATATTCTTCGTTGATATTCGTTATAAAATACGAATATTATAATGACTTCATTATGAGAACGCTCTATATATAATAATATAGTGTAATTATCATTATAAATTTTAATATATGTATATACAACCTCAACTCATATGGGACTACCCCCCGAATTTAAGCATATTAATTAGGGGAGGAAAAGAAACTAACCAGGATTTTCTTAGTAGCGGCGAGCGAAAGAAATCAGTTCAGCACTAAGTCACTTTGTCTATATGGCAAATGTGAGATGCAGTGTATGGAGCGTCAATATTCTAGTATGAGAAATTAACGATTTAAGTCCTTCTTAAATGAGGCCATTTACCCATAGAGGGTGCCAGGCCCGTATAACGTTAATGATTACTAGATGATGTTTCCAAAGAGTCGTGTTGCTTGATAGTGCAGCACTAAGTGGGTGGTAAACTCCATCTAAAACTAAATATAACCATGAGACCGATAGTAAACAAGTACCGTGAGGGAAAGTTGAAAAGAACTCTGAATAGAGAGTTAAACAGTACGTGAAACTGCTTAGAGGTTAAGCCCGATGAACCTGAATATCCGTTATGGAAAATTCATCATTAAAGTTGTAATATTTTAACAATATTATAATAATAGTGTGCATTTTTTTCCATATAAGGACATTGTAATCTATTAGCATATAACAAATTTATCATAAAATATGACTTATAGTTTATTCAAATTATTATGCTTGCATTTTAACATAGAATAAATGTCATTAATTTGATAAAGTGTTGATAAATTAAAATTAATACAGTGCGTTAATTTTTCGAAATTATATAATGGCATAATTATCATTGATTTTTGTGTTTTATTATATGCATTTGTATGATTAACAATGCGAAAGATTCAGGATACCTTCGGGACCCGTCTTGAAACACGGACCAAGGAGTCTAACATATGTGCAAGTTATTGGGAGATAAACCTAATAGCGTAATTAACTTGACTAATAATGGGATTAGTTTTTTTAACTATTTATAGATAATTAACACAATCCCGGGGCGTTCTATATAGTTATGTATAATAATATTTATATTATTTATGCCTCTAACTGGAACGTACCTTGAGCATATATGCTGTGACCCGAAAGATGGTGAACTATACTTGATCAGGTTGAAGTCAGGGAAACCCTGATGGAAGACCGAAACAGTTCTGACGTGCAAATCGATTGTCAGAATTGAGTATAGGGGCGAAAAGACCAATCGAACCATCTAGTAGCTGGTTCCTTCCGAAGTTTCCCTCAGGATAGCTGGTGCATTTTAATGTTATATAAAATAATCTTATCTGGTAAAGCGAATGATTAGAGGCCTTAGGGTCGAAACGATCTTAACCTATTCTCAAACTTTAAATGGGTAAGAACCTTAACTTTCTTGATATGAAGTTTAAGGTTATGATATAATGTGCCCAGTGGGCCACTTTTGGTAAGCAGAACTGGCGCTGTGGGATGAACCAAACGTAATGTTACGGTGCCCAAATTAACAACTCATGCAGAAACCATGAAAGGCGTTGGTTGCTTAAAACAGCAGGACGGTGATCATGGAAGTCGAAATCCGCTAAGGAGTGTGTAACAACTCACCTGCCGAAGCAACTAGCCCTTAAAATGGATGGCGCTTAAGTTGTATACCTATACATTACCGCTAAAGTAGATGATTTATATTACTTGTGATATAAATTTTGAAACTTTAGTGAGTAGGAAGGTACAATGGTATGCGTAGAAGTGTTTGGCGTAAGCCTGCATGGAGCTGCCATTGGCACAGATCTTGGTGGTAGTAGCAAATAATCGAATGAGACCTTGGAGGACTGAAGTGGAGAAGGGTTTCGTGTGAACAGTGGTTGATCACGAGTTAGTCGGTCCTAAGTTCAAGGCGAAAGCCGAAAATTTTCAAGTAAAAAATCAGTGAGTAATATTGTCAAATCTCTTTTATGATTTTTAAATACTTGAATAATTTTGAACGAAAGGGAATACGGTTCCAATTCCGTAACCTGTTGAGTATCCGTTTGTTATTAAATATGGGCCTCGTGCTCATCCTGGCAACAGGAACGACCATAAAGAAGCCGTCGAGAGATATCGGAAGAGTTTTCTTTTCTGTTTTATAGCCGTACTACCATGGAAGTCTTTCGCAGAGAGATATGGTAGATGGGCTAGAAAGAGCATGACATATACTGTTGTGTCGATATTTTCTCCTCGGACCTTGAAAATTTATGGTGGGGACACGCAAACTTCTCAACAGGCCGTACCAATATCCGCAGCTGGTCTCCAAGGTGAAGAGTCTCTAGTCGATAGAATAATGTAGGTAAGGGAAGTCGGCAAATTAGATCCGTAACTTCGGGATAAGGATTGGCTCTGAAGATTGAGATAGTCGGGCTTGATTGGGAAACAATAACATGGTTTATGTGCTCGTTCTGGGTAAATAGAGTTTCTATCATTTATGGTAGTTACTTGTTCCCCGGATAGTTTAGTTACGTAGCCAATTGTGGAACTTTCTTGCTAAAATTTTTAAGAATACTAATTGGGTTAAACCAGTTAGTTCTTATTAATTATAACGATTATCAATTAACAATCAATTCAGAACTGGCACGGACTTGGGGAATCCGACTGTCTAATTAAAACAAAGCATTGTGATGGCCCTAGCGGGTGTTGACACAATGTGATTTCTGCCCAGTGCTCTGAATGTCAAAGTGAAGAAATTCAAGTAAGCGCGGGTCAACGGCGGGAGTAACTATGACTCTCTTAAGGTAGCCAAATGCCTCGTCATCTAATTAGTGACGCGCATGAATGGATTAACGAGATTCCTACTGTCCCTATCTACTATCTAGCGAAACCACAGCCAAGGGAACGGGCTTGGAATAATTAGCGGGGAAAGAAGACCCTTTGAGCTTGACTCTAATCTGGCAGTGTAAGGAGACATAAGAGGTGTAGCATAAGTGGGAGATATTAGATTTCGGTTTGGTATCGACAATGAAATACCACTACTCTTATTGTTTCCTTACTTACTTGATTAAATGGAACGTGTATCATTTCCTAGCCATTATACGGATATATTTATTATATCTTATGGTATTGGGTTTTGATGCAAGCTTCTTGATCAAAGTATCACGAGTTTGTTATATAATCGCAAACAAATTCTTTAATGAGAAGATGCATTTATGTATTTTCAATTTGAAAATTTGGTATAACTCCAATTACTCAGGTATGATCCAATTCAAGGACATTGCCAGGTAGGGAGTTTGACTGGGGCGGTACATCTCTCAAATAATAACGGAGGTGTCCCAAGGCCAGCTCAGTGCGGACAGAAACCACACATAGAGCAAAAGGGCAAATGCTGACTTGATCTCGGTGTTCAGTACACACAGGGACAGCAAAAAAGCTCGGCCTATCGATCCTTTTTTGGTTTAAAGAGTTTTTAACAAGAGGTGTCAGAAAAAGTTACCATAGGGATAACTGGCTTGTGGCGGCCAAGCGTTCATAGCGACGTCGCTTTTTGATCCTTCGATGTCGGCTCTTCCTATCATTGTGAAGCAAAATTCACCAAGCGTTGGATTGTTCACCCATGCAAGGGAACGTGAGCTGGGTTTAGACCGTCGTGAGACAGGTTAGTTTTACCCTACTAATGACAAAACGTTGTTGCGACAGCATTCCTGCGTAGTACGAGAGGAACCGCAGGTACGGACCAATGGCACAATACTTGTTCGAGCGAACAGTGGTATGACGCTACGTCCGTTGGATTATGCCTGAACGCCTCTAAGGTCGTATCCGTGCTGGACTGCAATGATAAATAAGGGGCAATTTGCATTGTATGGCTTCTAAACCATTAAAAGTTTATAATTTATTTTATGAACGACAATGGATGTGATGCCAATGTAATTTGTAACATAGTAAATTGGGAGGATCATCGATCACCTGATGCCGCGCTAGTTGCATATAAAAACATTATTTAATACAATGACAAAGCCTAGAATCAATTGTAAACGACTTTTGTAACAGGCAAGGTGTTGTAAGTGGTTGAGCAGCTGCCATACTGCGATCCACTGAAGCTTATCCTTTGCTTGATGATTCGATATATATAATTTATTCTTTATATATAAAAGTATTTTTATATATTTATATAAATATATATCTATACATGGTAATAATATATATATATATAAAAAAAGAATATATTTTATATAAATATGGATAATTTATTTATCCTATATATATTAAATTACGTTTGCTTTGAATATTATGATATAACATTATAAATGTGTTAAACTTATATAAATATGAAATATGATAATTGTAAAATTTTTTTATTATAATATAATATAATATTATACATGAACACACAAAACATTGATATATATGCATATGTGCAAATGTATATATAAAATATTTTTTAAAATCAATATACACTTGGGGATATGAATGAAAATAACTTGGAGTGAGATCTCATCGTATGTGGAACTTTGAAGTATTTCTAATATAGAGACTTTTCATTTATAAATATAAATGCAAGAATTGAATATATGGTATATAAAATGACAATATATTATGGATATGGGGAATATTTCCCATATAATACAAATTATAACAGCTGAGCATGATTTGATTATGAATACAGAAAATATAAATATATATATTTTATATACATACAAATATTATGTTTATATTCGTGATAATGTGTTATAAATGAATGAAAATAATAAATGACTTGAGTAATGCTCATATATGTATATATAATAATATATATATTTTATATAAAATATAAAAATATTCAGTATATAGAGACAGAGACTTTTGATTTATATGTATAAATAAGAATTGAACGATTTTTGATATTAAATAAAAATTGAGGAGTTGTTGATATATAAAATATCAATATTATATTTTATATGGATATGGGGAATGTTTCTCATATATAATATAACATTATAACATGAGCATGAATGATTGGATTATAAATACAGAAAATATAAAAATTTATATAATATAAATAGATATAATATGTGTATATGTATGTGAAAGTAAAGAAAAATACGAACTGATATGATATTTTTTCATATGAAATGGGTGGAATAATATCGCTAACTATCAATTAATGTCAATTTGTATAAATATTTATATAAATATCAGAAAGCGTGTTTAAAAACCCAACATATATATGGATAATTATATGTCATATGAAAAATTTTTATAATGAAAAAAATTAATTTAATTTCATATGATATGGAGAATATATAAAAGCCGCCGGCAATGTCTGTTATTTTATATGAATATATATATATTTCATATATATGAATAATTTTGAAGTTTTTATAGGATTTTGTATAAAATGAAAAAGAAATTAATTTAATTTCAAGTATAAATGATTTGGCAGAAAACCCATATAGGGAGTGGTGGTGTCGTGCGTTGTATATTTCTATGAAAAATTTATAATGAAAAAAATTTATTTAATTTCATATGTATGGGAATATACTGTGTCTGTAATTTTATATGAATATATATATATTTCTTAATATATATGAATAATTTTTGAAGTGATTGTATAGTATTTTGTATTAAAATACGAAAAGAAATTACTGTTAAGAGGCACTCTCAAGTATAAATACCCGATTTGCAGAAAGCGTGGCAGAAAACCTATATAGGGAATTGGTGGTCTCGTGCGTGGTATATTTCATATGAAAAATTTATAATGAAAAAAATTTATTTAATTTCATATGATATGGGGAATATAAATACTAAGCCGGCAATGTCTGTAATTTTATATGAATATATATATATTTCTTAATATATATGAATAATTTTGAAGTGATTGTATAGTATTTTGTATTAAAATACGAAAAGAAATTACTGTTAAGAGGCACTCTCAAGTATAAATACCCGATTTGCAGAAAGCGTGGCAGAAAAACCTATATAGGGAGTGGTGGTGTCGTGCGTGGTATATTTCATATGAAAAATTTATAATGAAAAAAAATTTATTTAATTTCATATGATATGGGAATATACTTACTAAGCCGGCAATGTCTGTAATTTTATATGAATATATATATATTTCTTAATATATATGAATAATTTTGAAGTGATTGTATAGTATTTTTGTATTAAAATACGAAAAGAAATTACTGTTAAGAGGCACTCTCAAGTATAAATACCCGATTTGCAGAAAGCGTGGCAGAAAACCTATATAGGAGTGGTGGTCTCGTGCGTTGGTATATTTCATATGAAAAATTTATAATGAAAAAAATTTATTTAATTTCATATGATATGGGGAATATACTTACTAAGCCGGCAATGTCTGTTATTTTATATGAATATATATATATTTCTTAATATATATAAATAATTTTGAAGTGATTGTATAGTATTTTATATTAAAATACGAAAAGAAATTACTATTAAGAGGCACTCTCAAGTAAAAATACCCGATTTGCAGAAAGCGTGGCAGAAAACCTATATAGGGAGTGGTGGTCTCGTGCATGGTATATTTCATATGAAAAATTTATAATGAAAAAGAATTTATTTAATTTCATATGATATGGGGAATATACTTACTAAGCCGGCAATGTCTGTTATTTTATATGAATATATATATATTTCTTAATATATATAAATAATTTTGAAGTGATTGTATAGTATTTTATATTAAAATACGAAAAGAAATTACTGTTAAGAGGCACTCTCAAGCAAAAATGCCCGATTTGCAGAAAGCGTGGCAGAAAACCTATACATGATGGACAGTTGATGTCCATCGGTATTGTATATAATATTTGGTACAGTATTGTATATGATATTTTTATATGTTGTCATTATACTCAAAGTAGTGTTTTAATTAAGAGATATTTGTTTTCAAATTGATCTTAATGAAGATAATATAGTGAAACTAACCCAGATATATACTATTTAGTATATATCATTTCGGTTTCAATTATTATCGTGAAATTTTGGAAATGGTCTTATATGATTAATTATTGTATGAGTACCATTTCACCAATGTACCAGCATATAGCATATAATCAAAGCGATTTATATGCCAATGCAAATATTGCCAAAATATATTAAATCCATTCCACATGAACTATCATGTGTTTGGTTTTATTTAATGTATATCACAAAAAACCTCATTCGAAATTGGATAAATTTTAAATTTGTTGTCAAAATACATAGTTTAAACACAATTAATATTGGTTTAAGCCTATATACGTGTGATAATATATTAAGTGCAAATAAAAAGATATTTTTGAACGAAAAAAAAATGTATATAGAGAGAAAATGGCGAATGTGAATGCTATATAAAAATGGCCACAATCGTTTAACAAATTCTCATAAACTGTTGATAAAAATTATTTTTTATTTTTTTTTTATTCAAAAGTATTATTGAGTTGTCAAATAATTACATATGTGTGCGTATGCGCACGAAACGAAAACATTATTCTGGTTGATCCTGCCAGTAGTTATATGCTTGTCTCAAAGATTAAGCCATGCATGTCTAAGTACACACGAATTAAAAGTGAAACCGCAAAAAGGCTCATTATATCAGTTATGGTTCCTTAGATCGTTAACAGTTACTTGGATAACTGTGGTAATTCTAGAGCTAATACATGCAATTAAAACACGGACCTTATGGGACGTGTGCTTTATTAGGCTAAAACCAAGCGATCGCAAGATCGTTACATTGGTTGAACTCTAGATAACATGCAGATCGTATGGTCTTGTACCGACGACAGATCTTTCAAATGTCTGCCCTATCAACTTTTGATGGTAGTATCTAGGACTACCATGGTTGCAACGGGTAACGGGGAATCAGGGTTCGATTCCGGAGAGGGAGCCTGAGAAACGGCTACCACATCTAAGGAAGGCAGCAGGCGCGTAAATTACCCACTCCCAGCTCGGGGAGGTAGTGACGAAAATAACAATACAGGACTCATATCCGAGGCCCTGTAATTGGAATGAGTACACTTTAAATCCTTTAACAAGGACCAATTGGAGGGCAAGTCTGGTGCCAGCAGCCGCGGTAATTCCAGCTCCAATAGCGTATATTAAAAGTTGTTGCGGTTAAAACGTTCGTAGTTGAACTTGTGCTTCATACGGGTAGTACAACTTACAATTGTAGTTAGTACTATACCTTTATGTATGTAAGCGTATTACCGGTGGAGTTCTTATATATAATTAAGTACTTGTATTTTTTATATATTCCTCCTTTTAAAACCTGCATTAGTGCTCTTCATCGAGTGTTATTGTGGGCCGGTACAATTACTTTGAACAAATTAGAGTGCTTAAAGCAGGCTTCAAATGCCTGAATATTCTGTGCATGGGATAATGAAATAAGACCTCTGTTCTGCTTTCATTGGTTTTCAGATCAAGAGGTAATGATTAATAGAAGCAGTTTGGGGGCATTAGTATTACGACGCGAGAGGTGAAATTCTTGGACCGTCGTAAGACTAACTTAAGCGAAAGCATTTGCCAAAGATGTTTTCATTAATCAAGAACGAAAGTTAGAGGTTCGAAGGCGATCAGATACCGCCCTAGTTCTAACCATAAACGATGCCAGCTAGCAATTGGGTGTAGCTACTTTTATGGCTCTCTCAGTCGCTTCCCGGGAAACCAAAGCTTTTGGGCTCCGGGGGAAGTATGGTTGCAAAGCTGAAACTTAAAGGAATTGACGGAAGGGCACCACCAGGAGTGGAGCCTGCGGCAATTTGACTCAACACGGGAAAACTTACCAGGTCCGAACATAAGTGTGTAAGACAGATTGATAGCTCTTTCTCGAATCTATGGGTGGTGGTGCATGGCCGTTCTTAGTTCGTGGAGTGATTTGTCTGGTTAATTCCGATAACGAACGAGACTCAAATATATTAAATAGATATCTTCAGGATTATGGTGTTGAAGCTTATATAGCCTTCATTCATGGTGGCAGTAAAATGTTTATTGTGTTTGAATGTGTTTATATAAGTGGAGCCGTACCTGTTGGTTTGTCCCATTATAAGGACACTAGCTTCTTAAATGGACAAATTGCGTCTAGCAATAATGAGATTGAGCAATAACAGGTCTGTGATGCCCTTAGATGTCCTGGGCTGCACGCGCTACAATGAAAGTATCAACGTGTATTTCCTAGACCGAGAGGTCGGGTAAACCGCTGAACCACTTTCATGCTTGGGATTGTGAACTGAAACTGTTCACATGAACTTGGAATTCCCAGTAAGTGTGAGTCATTAACTCGCATTGATTACGTCCCTGCCCTTTGTACACACCGCCCGTCGCTACTACCGATTGAATTATTTAGTGAGGTCTCCGGACGTGATCACTGTGACGCCTTGCGTGTTACGGTTGTTTCGCAAAAGTTGACCGAACTTGATTATTTAGAGGAAGTAAAAGTCGTAACAAGGTTTCCGTAGGTGAACCTGCGGAAGGATCATTATTGTATGTTTCTACCGTTAACAAAAAATATATATATTGCCAATTTACCAAACAAAATATGTTTTTATAAAATCATAATTGTAAAATAAAATATATCCAGTTGTATATATTATATGTATATATTAATTATATTGCCAATATACTCATTTAGTAGTGGCTATACATATGACATTGTGTTCTATGTGTGTAGCAATTAATATATAAATACATATTGATGATATATTACAATATATTGATTTATAAAATCTGTGTGCATATGTACCATAGTATGCACGCGTTGCGAATATGTATTGTCCATCATCATAGCTATGGGCATACATTGGTTAATCACAACAACCTAAAAAAAGTACAATGTTGTACCTGATTTCAGGTTAATACTTTTATATAAATTGATAATTATCAAACAAGCCAAAATACATATTATATTATTTAATAACTATAATGGTAATATATCGTTTATATAAAACTAAGACATTTCGCAGCATTCTTTTAGGATAAAAATAAAATTTATTGAAGGAATTGATATATGCCAGTAAAATGGTGTATTTTTAATTTCTTTCAATAAAAACATATCTGACAAATAAATGAATAAACCAATTTTAATCACTCTAAGCGGTGGATCACTCGGCTCATGGGTCGATGAAGAACGCAGCAAACTGTGCGTCATCGTGTGAACTGCAGGACACATGAACATCGACATTTTGAACGCATATCGCAGTCCATGCTGTTTTGTACTTTAATTAATTTTATAGTGCTGCTTGGACTACATATGGTTGAGGGTTGTAAGACTATGCTAAATAAGTTGTTTAAAAATTTTACGAAATTTTTAAGCATATTGTATATTATTGGATATATAATATATTCATAATATTGATATTAAATGGAAACGCATTATCTCTCATTGTTGTATATATTTGTGTGAGAAGAACGAAGAAAAATATATATTTTTTTGTCCTTTTTGAATCAAATAATACTGAGGAATGTCTAGCATAAAAAATAATTAAAATTTTTCATCTAGAATTGCCTCTTATTAATGTTTCGAAAGGAAATTTTTGTTGTAAATATAAATATTTTATATTCTTCGTTGATATTCGTTATAAAATACGAATATTATAATGACTTCATTATGAGAACGCTCTATATATAATAATATAGTGTAATTATCATTATAAATTTTAATATATGTATATACAACCTCAACTCATATGGGACTACCCCTGAATTTAAGCATATTAATTAGGGGAGGAAAAGAAACTAACCAGGATTTTCTTAGTAGCGGCGAGCGAAAAGAAATCAGTTCAGCACTAAGTCACTTTGTCTATATGGCAAATGTGAGATGCAGTGTATGGAGCGTCAATATTCTAGTATGAGAAATTAACGATTTAAGTCCTTCTTAAATGAGGCCATTTACCCATAGAGGGTGCCAGGCCCGTATAACGTTAATGATTACTAGATGATGTTTCCAAAGAGTCGTGTTGCTTGATAGTGCAGCACTAAGTGGGTGGTAAACTCCATCTAAAACTAAATATAACCATGAGACCGATAGTAAACAAGTACCGTGAGGGAAAGTTGAAAAGAACTCTGAATAGAGAGTTAAACAGTACGTGAAACTGCTTAGAGGTTAAGCCCGATGAACCTGAATATCCGTTATGGAAAATTCATCATTAAAGTTGTAATATTTTAACAATATTATAATAATAGTGTGCATTTTTTCCATATAAGGACATTGTAATCTATTAGCATATAACAAATTTATCATAAAATATGACTTATAGTTTATTCAAATTATTATGCTTGCATTTTAACATAGAATAAATGTCATTAATTTGATAAAGTGTTGATAAATTAAAATTAATACAGTGCGTTAATTTTTCGAAATTATATAATGGCATAATTATCATTGATTTTTGTGTTTATTATATGCATTTGTATGATTAACAATGCGAAAGATTCAGGATACCTTCGGGACCCGTCTTGAAACACGGACCAAGGAGTCTAACATATGTGCAAGTTATTGGGAGATAAACCTAATAGCGTAATTAACTTGACTAATAATGGGATTAGTTTTTTAACTATTTATAGATAATTAACACAATCCCGGGGCGTTCTATATAGTTATGTATAATAATATTTATATTATTTATGCCTCTAACTGGAACGTACCTTGAGCATATATGCTGTGACCCGAAAGATGGTGAACTATACTTGATCAGGTTGAAGTCAGGGGAAACCCTGATGGAAGACCAGAAACAGTTCTGACGTGCAAATCGATTGTCAGAATTGAGTATAGGGGCGAAAGACCAATCGAACCATCTAGTAGCTGGTTCCTTCCGAAGTTTCCCTCAGGATAGCTGGTGCATTTTAATGTTATATAAAATAATCTTATCTGGTAAAGCGAATGATTAGAGGCCTTAGGGTCGAAACGATCTTAACCTATTCTCAAACTTTAAATGGGTAAGAACCTTAACTTTCTTGATATGAAGTTTAAGGTTATGATATAATGTGCCCAGTGGGCCACTTTTTGGTAAGCAGAACTGGCGCTGTGGGATGAACCAAACGTAATGTTACGGTGCCCAAATTAACAACTCATGCAGAAACCATGAAAGGCGTTGGTTGCTTAAAACAGCAGGACGGTGATCATGGAAGTCGAAATCCGCTAAGGAGTGTGTAACAACTCACCTGCCGAAGCAACTAGCCCTTAAAATGGATGGCGCTTAAGTTGTATACCTATACATTACCGCTAAAGTAGATGATTTATATTACTTGTGATATAAATTTTGAAACTTTAGTGAGTAGGAAGGTACAATGGTATGCGTAGAAGTGTTTGGCGTAAGCCTGCATGGAGCTGCCATTGGCACAGATCTTGGTGGTAGTAGCAAATAATCGAATGAGACCTTGGAGGACTGAAGTGGAGAAGGGTTTCGTGTGAACAGTGGTTGATCACGAGTTAGTCGGTCCTAAGTTCAAGGCGAAAGCCGAAAATTTTCAAGTAAAAATCAGTGAGTAATATTGTCAAATCTTTTATGATTTTAAATACTTGAATAATTTTGAACGAAAGGGAATACAGTTCAATTCCGTAACCTGTTGAGTATCCGTTTGTTTTATTAAATATGGGCCTCGTGCTCATCCTGGCAACAGGAACGACCATAAAGAAGCCGTCGAGAGATATCGGAAGAGTTTTTCTTTTCTGTTTTATAGCCGTACTACCATGGAAGTCTTTCCGCAGAGATATGGTAGATGGGCTAGAAGAGCATGACATATACTGTTGTGTCGATATTTTCTCCTCGGACCTTGAAAATTTATGGTGGGGACACGCAAACTTCTCAACAGGCCGTACCAATATCCGCAGCTGGTCTCCAAGGTGAAGAGTCTCTAGTCGATAGAATAATGTAGGTAAGGGAAGTCGGCAAATTAGATCCGTAACTTCGGGATAAGGATTGGCTCTGAAGATTGAGATAGTCGGGCTTGATTGGGAAACAATAACATGGTTTATGTGCTCGTTCTGGGTAAATAGAGTTTCTATCATTTATGGTAGTTACTTGTTCCCCGGATAGTTTAGTTACGTAGCCAATTGTGGAACTT
>VHIG01000127.1:0-13828 GCA_008121275.1 Drosophila lowei | reverse complement strand
TAACTGGAGGGTTACCCCAAAGAACCCATCCCCATTACAGACCAGAGACCAGCCGTGGAAGCGACGCGTACTCCTTCTCAGTTAGCCGACCACCAGCTTCATTGTCCGAAGATTCTCTTCGTGACTCGCTACAACTCTCTCAGAATTGACATTGGTGATCCAAAATTTACCTCGACCAGTGCTACTACTTGATATACGCTGAAATCTCCACAGACACGACTCGATCGATATACCTCGTCGGTCTGACTGTGAACTCTTTGTGGGGATGGGATCCCGATGATCTCCGGAAGACGATGTTTGTGTGCTTCGGCAGACGCGTTTTTATGTGGCCCTTCCGGCTACAGCCATGACACACAGGTTTTTAAGCGAACACTGCTGTGTGTGGTCCACCGCAGCCGTTGCACGGCTTCTTTGAAAACCTTCGGCTTCAGTTGCTTTTGACCCGCTCTGGTCCGGTAGTCAAAGTAGTCGATTTGACTGCCTTATCGACCCCGCATTTTGCATGCCTCGCCCTGGACATCATTTGCGAGTAAATTGCCGCTCGAATCGTTCCTTGTAAGTTGTCCATTCAATGGAACAGCTGAGTTAGTCTCCCCAGCATCCCAGAAAAAATAGAAGCATTGGCGGCAATGGCGGAAACCAGCAATTACAGCTGCCACCTGGAATTGCCTATACCAAACTGACAGACTCAATTTGGGTCTCGGATCAATAAACATCAACACCATGCTATCTATCTCCGCTTAAAAATTCCCTCCACTATAAATAATAACACCATAAACGAGTTTATATATATGCAAGCTAAACTCTATAAATATAAAAACAAAATTAAGTACCCATAGGCAAAATAAAATAAATAAACATCGCTCGAGTCGAAGGCCACGGCAGGCGGTGCCAGTAAAATAGATATTAAGTTTAACATTGAATGTTAAGCGTAATCTGTTAAATACAAAATAAAATTAATAAAACACCAAACAAATGTATAATTGAATTGGATGACATCGTCGCGCATTCAAAAGCCTTTAATTCTTTGATGAGGCAGAACCAGGACTGGGGTGCACTCCGCATTCAAGAAGGCTCATTGGGGTTCGGTCATAGTGTCTGGACCTTAGCCAACATTTAACAAATGTAACCAATCCATCAACAATTTTACGTATTCTATTTGACTTAACCGTTTCTAAACTTGTAATTGTGGTTTTATTTGATAAATCATTGGTTAATTAAAACAGGCCATCTTTTAAAACGGGTTTTTTTTCTGATAACGAAAACGATTATCAAAATGTTGTAGGTACTCCAAGCTGCGTCTAAATATCTAAATATTCAAATTGTCTCATTACATTATTCAGGCAAATATAACATACACTTACTTAAATTTGTTATTTGATCGCTGCGCACTGCGCGATGTCTAAATCCGGTTGGAATTTTATTTGTGATTTTTGTGTTTGTAGGGAAAAAATCAAAAATACAAAAACGCTGGGGCACAGTAACATGGTGTTTCGGTTCACCATTGATATTAGTGATCGAGTGGGAAAATTAGACTGATATTATGGGTATAACACTGGCCGTTGAATGTGCGAATATGTTTATGTTCTGCTCGTTTATTTATTCTTATTAAGAATTCTTATTCTTCTTAATTTGCTGAGTGTCTATATTGCTAGTACTATATACTGCTAGTCCTCGAACACTTTCCAAACCAGGCAACTGCTTCCGACGATGCGTCGTTGCCAGACTGCGATTGCGGAACCGCCACAGAGTCGTAATGTATTTTTAGAACAAGCTGGAGCTCAGAAGTAATAGAGAAGCTAATGATCCGATCTGATCCATATTCGGCAATATGCTAGATATGCTCATTCTTTTGGGTTTCTGCTTTATTGATTTTCTCGTATATTAAAAATTTTGGATGAAATTTGTGGGGGCGGAAGGCAGGTTAAATTTTAAAAATACACTTGTTATGGTGTGTGATATCAAACGAGTCTGGATTCAAATTTGGTTTACGTCTAGCCCTTATAGTCTCGAGGCTTTAGCTTTCTTCTGCGTTATTTACACACATTCACTTTACTTTGATTCTGGCATAAAATGCAGCTGGAAAATTCTAAGAATTTTCATTTTCAACGCGCATACTTCTTGTGGGAAGATCGAGAATCGGTTCGTTAGTTGCATCCTTGGCCAAAAGGAACAATTAAACAAAACATTAAGTCACGTTGCAGACCAACGAGGTATAAACTGTGCGATGTTGATTTTTAAAACAGGCCTACACAAATACATATGTATGTGGATAAACTTTATATTAATGATATATTTGAATCTTTTTATTTGTCAAATTATTTCCTTAATCGCAATTTAAAAATTTACTCCGATAGTACTATCGATACTATTGGTGGTTTCCACCCGTATAGGATGGTTCCCGCCACTATCGATGTTTTCCATCCCAAAGGCATATCTCACTCAAGGCGAGAGTTTTTGAGTTTCCTTCATGCAGGCCTTAGCCATCTCTGTGGAACGGTGGGAAGTTTTTTAATAGGCTCTGCACACTGAGCACATCGGAGGACGGTGGGATTTTTTCAGACAGTGGAAACCCCGATTCACTGGCACCATCTACCATCAAAGCCTGATGAGCATAAAGTTAAAAATTTTGATACCGAACTGTGAAATTGTACTGTCATGCCCTGTGTTTATAGCAAGATTTTCTGTATTTTTCCATATTTAATGGCTGCAAAATACTAATCATAGAAAAAAAGCAAATACATATACGCCATGTACATATGGTTGCTTATTACCACAAATTTCTGGTCTCTCCATTTTGTATTGTGTCCACGCTATATAATTTTCTTTTTTAGTCTTCAACGAATTAAAATTCGAATTACGACTAAAAAAATATATCTAAACGCGAACTATTTTTATTGCCATTCATTTGTTTTTAGGGTTTGCATTTGAAAACCATCGGCTAGCTATCGCATAGAAACGTGCGGCGGAACATCCAAAATGGATGGTGGACCTTCAACTGGGAAATTTTCAGAACAGCAAAACCTTACGGACCATCCCAGAAATGGATGGTGGATGGTGGATAGTCGTCGGTGTGAATAGCCCTACCTTACGGACCATCCCCAGGAAATGGATGGTGGATGGTGGATGGTCGTCAGTGTGAATAGAACGGCAAAACCTTATCATCCCGAAATGGATGGTGAAAAATAATGAATAAGTGAAAAATGAATAAGGAAACATTCTTTCTTATCTTCATCCATTTCTCTCACATTTCCATATGGTTATTTCAGTGGTATATCTGTCGAGCGCCGTGAAAACCAATAACTTCATATACTTTTTTCCGATAATATTTGGCATATTTGGCGAAGCTGGCATTTAAATTCATTAACTTTGATCAGAAAACCTATTAAAATAAGCAAAAAGATAAAGAATTTTTTCGATATTTTTATAGTCATAATTTTTCCTCTAATATTTTCTCCTACAAAGAGAATAGAAATTTAAGACTGGTTTTTATATAAAAAACTTTGGGTGGCTACAAATAAATTATATGTTTGACGAAAAGAAAAAATATTAATACGATAATATGCGTGCGTTCGATTTCAATATCTTGTTTTCGACCAATTATTCTCACAATTTCTTTAGCCCTAGTTTACCTATTATTAGTTATAAAGGGGCTTCAAACCAGTTTCCGAGTCGTAATATATAGACTGGGCCGCAAAATCAACGCCACATGCTGCAAAAGGGCGAAGAGCATGGAGTCGGTCTGCGGGTAAATTTCCCTTCAGATGGGTCTGGAGTCGGGATTTTAAAGCAACAGATGCACGACTTTACTGTGGCCCGGCAGAACGCGCCCGAGCTTCTCTTAGCGGTTTGAGGGTGTGACGAGTATCCCTCGATTACATCCACTAAATAATTTGGCTTGGCCGCGACGTTCAAGTCCGACCGATTTCTTCAATTTCCATCTGCAGCTCTTCTTCCGGAAAGCTCGAAGTGCGGATTTCTGGGCCAGCTCTCTTTTCAACCTTCAGGCGGCTGGTCCACTTCCTCTACGTCACTACCTCTCGAGCTATGTCTGCTGGGTTATGTTTTGTTGGCACATGCCACCACGTAGCGTCCTTGACCACTCGTGAATCTCTGCTACTCGGTTCGTAACAAATGTTGACAACGACGAAAGGGTGGGATCGGAACCAATGAAGGGCCTTTTCCGAATCTAATGACCATATCAGTTTTCGATTGGAACCTTGAGCAGCGATTTGAACCGGTAGCGAGATCTGCGAGAAGGTGAGCGGCGAATGTAAGCAGGAGCGTTTTTCGTCTTGAGCGGCGCTACTTTCGACTTTGCAGTCAACAACGAAACCTTGAAACCTTTTTCAGTCTTCTGGACGCAGGCTCCACAAGCTCTCATGGATGCTTCGGCAAGTACGTTCGTTCTCTTTCGTAGTGATCAAACGCGTTTTTTGTTTTACGCTCCCGCATTTTTTCCTTTTGTTTTGAATAAACGGCGGTGTTTTCCTAAATAAACTTTTAATTAACTTCCTAACCAGCCTACAATCCTGAAACCTATTCTATTCCGCGAGTGCATACCTTTTGTTGTGTTAAAACATTATTTAACTTTTTATTTTTCGGCGTCGGCTTGTCGTGTTTTGTGTTGTTGCAGTGAGTGAGTACGCATTACATTGCATTACAGTCCGCTCTCGTTTTGTGTAGCTTTGTTGTATTATCATTCTCTCCCCTATCACCTAAACTTAAATAACTGTTCTTTCTCTCGCTCTCGTAACTTTCTGTTCGGTAGCTCTCTCTCTCTCATTGCTTCTGCTGCTGCAACTGTTCTCCTCTCTCCTCCTATTAGCGTTTGTCTGGCACACTGGTTTGATAGCCATTTGTTTTGAAATATTTGATTTTAATTTTTGTTCAAATTTGTATTAGGGAGTTTTCTGTTGTATGTGCCAAAAATCATGCAATAAGCAGATCACCACGATCCGATTATCCCCTGCTGGCTCTGCGACAGCGTAGTGCACGCAAAAATGCGCTGGATTTTCTGGCCTTGTGGTGATGCCATTTCAAAGCGTAATGGTTTTGCACTACAGTTGCGTGGCATGCCGTGCGGTTGAGAAAAGACATGGTAGCTTTATGAGGCAGACGCAGAGTGGCTTTAGGGAGCTGACCGTTGGTTTTAAAACCAATACGATCGGCTCCCCTAGCCATGGACGCTCAGTTTATCGGTTCGGCTGCTGAATGAGTCTCCTAGGCGCAAAAAAGGTCACTCCGCGGGATCTGCAAAGTGCCAATAGTCGCTCAGCCGCTCGTTGCCGAAAATCGGACTCCGACCACTCAAAGTGTACAGCAGCTGATTTCGTTTTGCCACCCAAAGGGCAACGACAACTGCTGGCGATGCAGTTTGGTTGAATTCATCGCCTCGGACAATGTGCAGCCAAGTACGTCTGTAGCGTCCGTGTCCGTGGTGTCCGCAATCTCGTTAGCTGTCCGTCCATACCGATCCCACCAGTGATTAGACGTTCCGGACCTTCGGATATTGCCACCACAGGTACTAGGCCTGGCGATGTCCAAACCCTGGTGGGAGTCCCACCAACACGACAAGTTTTTGTCTCACGGCTGGCCCCTGACCTCACATCGAATGATGTAATTGCTTTTATTCAAAGCAGAATAAAAGCCGTGGGTTTAAAGGTTTAGAAGTTTAATTTCTCTTATGCCAGGGACATAGCTTCGTTCAAGATAAGTGTCTCCCCAACTCACTTTTGACACCATTTTTTTTCTCAAATTTTGGCCAGAGCATTTGGTGGTGAAGGAGTTCAAGGCTAAGAAGAAAAATAGGCCCCCATAACACTTACAAATCATCCCAATGCGCCATCCTCATCTTCCCGTCCTGCTTCCACCCTTCCAAAAACTAACTTCTCTTAGTAACCTCTTAGTAACCTATCAGAATGTAAGAGGCTTACGTAGTAAGCTCAGCATTCTTTTCGGGATAGTGTTGCATTTGCTTCCCACGTTATTGTGTTTACTGAAACCTGGTTAAAGCCGGACATTCTTAGTTCCGAGGTTTTGGCAGGTCGGTACACAACTTTTGAAAGGACCGTTCGTCTCGACGTGCAGGAGGGGTTCTAATTGCAGGTGGGACTCTTACTTCGTCGGAACACTTCACAGTCCAAGTTCAACAGAACTGGAATTCCTGTGTGTAAAACTGATTCTTCCCGCTTTCGCTATATTCATTACTTGCTCGTATATCCCACCTTCTTCCGGATATTTCAATTTATGAGCAGCACTTGTCCGCTTTAACCGCTGTTTCTTCCTCGCTATCTGATAAAGATCGTATGATAGTTCTTGGTGACTTCAACTTGCCAGGAACTGTTTGGTCTTCGGTAAACGAGTCTAGTATCCTAGTGCCCATGTCGCGACATGACTTTGTTGACGGCTTGCTTGACCTGTCCCTGTCTCAAGTCAATCATGTGAAAAATTCCTTGGGTCGATTGTTTGATCTGTGCTTTGTATCGGATCCGACCATAGTGTTAACATAGTTAACCCGAGCCCTTCCGCTCACTATACCTGAAGACGCCTACCATCCTACTTTCGAGGTGTCGCTAGATATAGGACCAACTGTATTGGATCGGTCGAGTAGACTACCTGAACGTGTCCGCTGCTTTCGTAAAGCCGAGTTTGCGAAGCTTAATAACCTCATTAGGGGATTTTGATTGGTCCGCTTTGTACTTTGTGCACTGATGTCATAAAAAGGCACAAACATTTTTTTACAATGCTCTTGGCACATTTTTGATTCTTGTGTCCCGCTTTCTTGTCCGATTAGATCTGGAAAACCCCTTGGTTTACCAAAGAGTTATCCAGTCTAAAAACTTAAAATCAAGACTTTATAAAAAATTTCAAGAAGTTGGTTCTCCTACTTCTCAATCTCGCTATGTAATAGCTCGGTCAAACTTTTCAGTTCTTAATGCTCAATGCTATAGAACTACCTATCTCGATGCAGGATAAGTTTTTCACAGGACCCTAAACAGTTTTACAGCTTCGTAAACGGTAAGCGTAGAACGTCCGCACACCCATCATCGCTATCATTTTAATACGTCGGCAAATAATGATCAGGCGATGGACGATCTTTTTTGTAATTTTTCCAAACGACCTATTCTGAGGAAAGCTACTCTGGTCATCCGTACCCATACGGTTTACCGAGGTCGAACGGCATTTTCAGTCCCTTGTTAAATGAATGTTCTCTGCTTCATGATGTTCGACTAGTTAAGCCGGTGTTGTCACCGGGTCAGACGAGTGTTCCAGGTTGTGTACTCAATTACTGCGCCGAGGCTCTGTGTGGACCTTTGCTTAAACTATTCACCCTGTCCATTGATTCTTCTTGCTTCCCCCCGATCTGGAAGGAATCGTTTATAATTCCTCTCCATAAAAGGTAGCAAGTCTGATGCAAAAATTATAGAGGTATAGCAAAGTTATCCGCTATTCCTAAAATGTTTGAGAAGGTTTTAACTCCGCACTTGCCACATCTCTGCAAGTCACTTATATCTCCAACTCAGCATGGATTTATAAGGCGGCGATCAACCACCACCAACTTGTTAGAGTTTACTTCTTTCATTATTAAAGGCTTTCAAGGTAACTTACAGACGGATGTTATTTACACCGACTTCAGTAAAGCATTCGACTCTGTAAACCATTCCTTCTAGCACATAAACTTGACCTTTTAGGGTTTCCGCCCAACCTCCTGAGATGGATTTCTAGCTATCTTTGTTCAGGTCTCAAAGAGTCCTCTTCAAAACTCCCTCTCTTCACCAGTAAAGGTTTCTTCGGGGGTACCACAGGGCAGCCATCTAGGCCCCTTACTCTTCACACTCTTTATTAATGACTTGCCTTCGGTATTAACATATTCTCGAGTACTTATGTATGCGGATGATGTTAAACTCTGTGTCAGTATAAGGACATTTCATTTCATTCTCGCTTGCAATCCGATCTCAATAACTTTCAGTCATGGTGCTGTGCAAACTTGTTACACCTTAATGCCTCGAAATGCAAAGTCATGACATTTCATCGTTCTAGCCCCTTGTTGGCTACCTATACCCTATGTGGTGGTTCTCTTGAGAGAATTACCCTGGTGAATGATCTTGGTGTCTTATGAGACGCAAAGTTAAAGTTTTCGAAAACATTTCTACCATGGTAAATGAAAAAGAATTTGACGACCCCTATAAAACAAAGACTCTCTATACTACGCTAGTTCGTCCGATTTTAGAATACGGCTCCTGTGTATGGTGCCCTCAATACAAAGTACACCAGGACCGTATAGAATCAATACAGAAAAACTTTTACTCTTTGCTCTGCGGGGCCTTAACTGGGATGCGGGTGTAAAGACTCCCATGTTACTCTAGTAGACTACTATTAGTAAACCTCCCCATCCTTAGTTAACCGTTGATCGGGGTGTGTAGTGTACCAGAGTTTAAATATATATATCTAAACAGATATATAGGCCCTTGATATCAGCAGATGACTATGACTAGAACTTAAGGACCGTTGTTCAAATAGGGTTGGTCGTGTGCACTCTTGCTAGGCTCGGGTCTGAAATACTGATAAGCGCCGACACGCCAAATAAAAGCCCTACTGAACCATTTCTATTTAGAGAACCTAGGTGTTGATGGTCCCTTTCTTCTGTACCCACCCTACCATGACAATGCGTTCGAGTTCTTGCATTTTCCCTTGATCAATCCTTTACTAAGATTTTTCATTTTTATAAGATCCTAGCACGGATGCTCGACAGACCATTTTTATGATTTTAAAGATTCATTTGTATCATTCAATTCAAAACGATTCATATTTTACGGTATAATGTGAGACTTCAATTTCAATATTCATTGCGATTGCGGTTGTAGAAACACAACAATTGACTTAGGTTCTAATTTGTGGGTAATGTTTCCTTAATCCTAATTATTTTTATTTATTTATTTATTTATTAAATTAACAAATTATCTGTTAATAATGATACTTAATTACAAAAGGAGGAAAAAAAGAGTAGTTAAAAATTAGTTAAATTTAAGTGATTATAAATATTGCATGCAATTAGTTTAAGAGACAGTTCAGGGGATAGGATATGACAGAGGGAGTTATAATTATGGCATAAAACCCTAAAAGGTTCATGTTCGGCATAATTAGACCTACATATGGGTAAACGGATAGGCCTAAAAGTACGGGTAGGTCTAGATGGGACGGCCAAGTCAATCTGACCCAAGAGAGTATGGGAGTCAATAATCCCGAGAAGGAGCTTGTGCACGAACATTACGCCGTTGCATATTCTGCGATGGTGCAACGACGGCAGGTCAATAAGATTTAGCCTAGACCGGTAGGGTGGCAAGATTCTACCCGAGTCCCAGTTAAAAGTTACGAAGGGCAAAATTAAAAATTGCTTTTGCACGGATTCAATAACAACCTGCTGCTCTTTATACTGCGGGCTCCAAACACAAGAACAATACTCCAATATAGGACGTACTAACGAGATATATAGTTGTTTCGTAACGTACGGGTCGTCAAACTCCTTGGACCAACGTTTAATGAACGCTAAAACACCCTTAGCTTTATTGACTGTTGCAGCTATATGGTTTTTAAACACATCTTATGATCAAAAAGGACTCCGAGGTCATTTTGAACTCGAAATTCGCTCGAGGACATGATTTCCTAGAGCATATGAGACAAAATGTGGAGCGCGACGGTAAAATGTCATAAGTTTGCATTTAGAAAGGTTCAAGAAAAATAAGATTAGTTGAACACCACAGTAGTAGTTCACTTAGATCCAGTTGAAGGCGTGTGTGCAAATACCAATCAGAGTAAGGCAGACAGATTTTAACATCATCAGCATACATTAGTGCAGTAGAGTATGATATAACTTGAGGAAGGTCATTCACAAAATAGAATAAACAGAAGCGGGCCCAGATGACTTCCCAGTGGCGCACCTGAGTAACATTAACAATATTTGATAAAACATTAGAAAACAAAACACGTTGAGTACGGTTAGAGATAGGACAAAATCCAATCTAGAAGATTCGTTGGGAACCCTAATAAAGAGAGCTTGTGAATAAGCAGAGCATGGTTCACAGAATCAGATGCCTTGCTGAAGTCCGTAAAAACTACATCCGTCTGCAAACCACTTTGAAAACCACGGTGGATTAGGTTAGGAAACTCAAGAAGGTTAGTCGATGTTGAACGATGTCTGAAAAACCGTGTTGCGACGGAGATATCAAAGCTGCAACAAAGATGTTGCAGTTGCAGGGTGACCAGGAACTCAAGAAGCTTCGGGATGGCGGAAACTTTGCGGAACCACGATAGTTTTCAATATTTGATCTTGAACCTTTTTTGTGAAGCGGAATGATGAAGGACTCATTCAAATTAATGGAAGACAAGACTTTTCCAAAGAGAGGTTGAAGAGAAATGTCAAAGGTTTGCAAAGGGACTGGGCACAGTGTTTTAAAATGCAACTTGGTACCTTATCTGGACCCGCAGAAAACGATAAGTCCATAGATGACAAACCTTCCAGAACAACGTTTTCCTCGAAAATGGGCAGAAAAATGCTGTTAGCTTGGGTAGCTGGTACGGATACGGAGTGGATGCGTTATAAATATGAGACGAGTACGTTGTTTGGAAAAAGGTAGCGAATAAATTTGCAATACCAACAGCAGAAGCATCTGTTCTGTTCTGATAATGAAGGGACGGAGGAAAAGCGTTTGACTTACGCTTAGAGTTAACGAACGAATAAATTTTTAGGATCACTATGAAAGTTTCTACTACATTGTGAAGGTAATGATTATAACACTGACTATTAACGGCAAGGAACAGGGAGCGAGCGGCGGAGGTATGGAAGGCTAAGGCCGACGTGGAGCCCGACTTCTGGTACTTTTATAGAGCCTGGATTTATTATTTTTTAAAGTATGACAAATACTTGGTGAACCAGGAGGCTTGGACGATACGGGTACAGTGATATCTGGAACAAATGTATTAAGGGCGGGTAAATAGAGCTATAAAACGAGTTAACAGTTGCGTCTATGTTCGGTAATGAATAAAGAAACGACCAATCAACACGCGAGAGATGTAGATCTAAATCGATAAAGTTTGTTTTGCGAAAACATTTTATGTGGCAAGGAGCCATGGAACTGTCAGCACAACCAGATCGGGGTACACTCAAAGGGATATCGACAAAGTTGGATGGTAAGGATCTTCAGGGAATGATATTGGGCTTGCTCTAGATACCGTAGCAAGTGAAGCATCGTTAACAAACATGAGGTCAAGAAGTCTGTCCCCTAATGTTTTGACGGCATTAATTTGGACAAGGAAATATCCGTTAGCCTATTGATAAAGTCATTTGTGGCAATTGGGAAACAAAAGGTTAGCGTCATCGCAAGGCAGCCAAGAAAAGAAATGGGAGGTTAAAGTCCCCATGACAATAATTTGATCATTGCAACCTAATGCAGATACGACAGTATTAATTGCTGAGCAGTGGTTTGAGTAAATCTCAGCATCCGACCTGGGAGGAATGTAGGAGCAGGTTAAATAGAAAAATGCCGAACCAACACGAACTTTGACTGCAACAAATTCAATTCCATGGATGTTATTGAATGGGAATAACTCAGATGAGAAAACAGATTTGACTGCAATCAGAACCCCACCTGCAAAGATGGGCGGTCCATTCTATAAATAGTGTAATTATCAATGAAGATTTCATGATCATTGATAGAAGAGTTAAGCCAGGTTTCGGTAAAAGCAATGGCATCGAAATCAAAAGACGCACTATTTGTATGAGCTTGACGCAATTTGCCCAACAAACTGCGAACGTTCTGATAGTGAATGAAAAATGGTACATCAGTTTTTGGAGCAGCAGGTTCGGTAATTCTAGGACTCGAGCTCGAATCTTTGTGAAGGAACTCATGCATAATAGTATGCTCAGGCCATATTGACGGTTCAAAGAGATTTGGATAGTAAGGAATCAGGGAGAAGGATTTTTAAAAGGATGATATGTTGCGCTTGTGTTTAAATGTAAATTTAGTCACAACAATATCATCAGGCGAAGCGTTAAGTTTAGAGGAAAGATGTTGTTTAACGTCCTCCGTTGTAGCCTCGGGAATAAGACGGGAAACAAATATTGCTTTCGAGGGACAACTGCTCTAAGTTGAAGTCCCGAGCGAGATCGAGATGGTGGAGCCACTCCTAAAGAGATCTCGGTCCTGGGGCAGAAAATTGGCAGCAGCGGCTGGAGCAGGAATTTGCAAGACATCATCAGCAACCAACACACCCGCACTAGGAGCACTCACCACGTCGAAGTGATGGCAGCAAAACTGCAGGGATGGGATTGATGCTGTTGGGAACTGGATGCTCGAAGGAAGCACATTGCTCGGTGTAAAGAACACCAGCCGCCGTTAGCGGGTTTACAGATAACGGCGAGGGGGGCATGACCACACGGGTAACAAATGCTTCCGATGGATGAAGGTGGGAGGCAGGCGTACCAATCGGATTAGGTTGCAAGAGATTGGGTATCATTATGCGGAATTTTTCCTTCCTGGGCGATTCACTCAAGAGTTTGAGCCCAAAAAACTGCGATTCAAGGGCTAGAAATTTATCGTTGAGAGCCACAAATTTGTTTCCGGACATCCAGAAACCCAGATCGAGTCTGTCTCATGAATGTGCGCATTTCGGCCTCAATCTCCCGACAAGCCAGGCATGACCAAGACAGGCCCATGCGTTTCGAGATCAGATCGTTTAGCCGGCCAAAATTTCCGCCACCAGCACATTTTATGTGGGCAAAATTGTCGCACAGCCAGCAGCTGAGGAATGAATCACCAATGATTACACCACCGAATTCACATTTCTTTGCACTGCAAACGGTGCCATTATTGACAGCAGTAGAATCACTGTGCACGAATAATAAAAGTACAGAGTGAGAGCGCAGGTAAAATGGGAGAGCAGACAGCAGAGCAGGCCCGACAATCAGCAGCGGCAATAATGCAGAGCAAAGATGATCAACGAAGTGCAGGAAACGAGCAGTAAACTCGCAAAGCAGAGAGACACAAAGAATAGTCCACAAGAGGGAGAGTATAGGCAATCCAGAGAGTGAGCAACAATGCGAGCAGCAAGCCCTTATGCTTTCGAGGAGAGTGTGGGCGATGCAAACGCTTGATGCGCGGTAGTGCACACCGAAGAAACGATAACGAAAAGCAGACTGGGTAAAACGGCAACAAATTGCCTGCACGAGTCCACGATGCGTTACGTTGCGAATATTGTATTTATATTAAGCACTAGTTTACAAACGAAACGCTGGTGATTAACACAAAGTATAATCAAATTAAGAGATGCGATGATATATCAAAACAAATTGACAACAATGTTGTATGATATTTAAGCAAAGGGCGGAGAACGCAGGAGCAAGAAAAAACACAACCGGCTTAAGCAAGAGCTAGAAGCGAATGAAGCGAATCGTATAAGTTTAGTTAAAAATTCATTATTTTAAAGCATGAAAATTATTAGGGTATAGATATATATATATAACAAACGAGAGAATAAGAATCGAAATCGTAAACAAAAGCTAGATCAGACTGGGGTGCATTTCACACACTGAGCAGACGGGTTTGAATCATTATACATTGTATGCATATTTACACGTTTAAGCCAATAGGCTCTTTTGACCAAACTACTTTTCGCTGTACATAATTACTCACTCCGGCGTTATTGTCTTACGCTGATCGTTGGGCCCAATGACGACGTAGATGTTGACCGCAGCTGTTTAAAATATGGAAATCATAAATATATAATGCATACAATACAATTACGCTACAAACACCGTCGCATAGTCATC
>VHIG01000126.1:0-13926 GCA_008121275.1 Drosophila lowei | reverse complement strand
GCTTGACCACTTGAGATAAAAGTGCATGCTCAGCATTCCCCGCGCTACGATCGGCATGTATATAAGTGGTGGATAATATGTTTAAGTGTGGTCTTTTGTATTTGTATATTTGTATTTATTATGACAAAGTGTCACAATGTATTAAATTGTTATACCCTTTGATTTAATGTAATGGTAGGGTAGATATGCTACACCTCCCTTTTAAAGAAATGACGTAATATATGTAGTCATTTAGAGAGTGTTAAAGTTGGTATAAAAATATTGAAATTAATAGTAATAATAATTTTTAATTAAATTTTTTGTTTTTGTTTGTTTTTTTTGTATCTTATTTTATAAGTGTATTAAAATGTGTTATCTCTCTTTTTAAATATTTGTGTTCATTGATAAAACCATTTTTTTTTTTTATTTTAATGTATTTGATTTACTTTAACTCCATTCAACTTTAAATTTTCATTCGACTTTCCCAGAAGAATTTAAATTTTCTCTATTTTATTCCCATTTGTTTTTATTATATATTTCATTATATTATTTATATATTTTTTTAATTTTATTAGGTTGACCAGACCTTTTTTTCTCTTTCATGAAACGTTTCATTGATTATAATGCTATTTCTAATCTATTTTACTCTCTTTAGAGTAATCATCTACTATATAGAGGTGCTATTCTATCTATAGTATTAAATTGAACTGGTAAGTTTGAAGTCTTACCGAAAAACTAGCTCATATGGACAATAATCATGTGCCATAGAGGGGTTGTATTAAAACAATATACGAAGTATTGCAGCCATACATCCCAATCTGATTTGTCAGCTGAGATGTATGAGCGTATGAACTCGTTAAATGTTCTGTGGCTTCGCTCCACGGTTCCTACAGTCTGGTGATGATGCAGTAGAAGTTATGTTTTGATATTTAGATTTTTACATAAGTCTTCAATTATTGAATTTTTATATTCTGTTCCCATGTCCGTAATGAACGTCTTCATTGGACCGTACTTTAGAATAAAATTTTCAAAATAGCTTTAGCTACTGTATTTGCACTTTTGTTTCTAATAGGTATGGCAACAAGGTATTTTGTCAGGTCACATATTAAGGTGACTGCATATTCATTCCTTGTTCTGATTTAGGAAGTGGACCGATCGTATCCACTATTACCCTATCAAAAGCCATGTATGGTGTTTCTGTAATAGTCAATGGAGTTATTGTGTGCTTGGTTTTTTAGCTTTTTGGCATTTTGGACATTTTCATTACGTAATTGGTTATTTCTTTAGTCATACCTTTCCAAAAATAATGTCTTTTGACCTTGGCCAAGGTTTTGTTATGCCTGTATGTCCTCCTTGTATGGGATCATCATGTAATGTAGACAGTATTGCTTCTTTTTTTTTTTTTTTTTTAATTAGGGTCACCGGGTTGAGTAGCGCTACTCTTATTGTTCGTAATATTTTATTGCCCATATTTTTAAAATTATCTATTGAAATGTATTCAAAGATATTTTCCCACAGTGCCACTTTGAGTTGGCTGATTTTTGTTTACCGGCTTGCGTTTCAAGCCTTTGGAAAAACTGACCTAAGTCAAGGGTTCCATTAGTATACAAATCGCTAACATCATATCTTGCAGTGATTTTTTTTCCCATGTTTGAAAAAACATAAATTATTATTTACATGCAAGGTCACTACTTTACGTACTTCGTCATTGTTGATGACTTCATATACGTTGGGCTTTGAAGCTTTTGTTAGAGATTGCCTAGGCAATTCTATTTGTTCTTGTCCTGCGCAGGATTTCTGTCTACTCTGTTGCCTGGTAGTGACTTTCAGGACTTTATTCGTTGTTTGTATGTTTTTTAGGTCTGTGATGGTTATTCTTGATAACGCATCTGCTACATGATTGTCTTTACCCTTTAGATACTCGACTGTAAAGTCGTATTCTTCTAATTCGAGCCGCATGCGTGTGAGTTTTGAGCTAGGATTGACCATTGAAAATAGGTATGTTAGTGGTCTGTGATCCGTTTTACTGTAAAGTGTTTACCATAGATATATGGTCGAAAATGGGTAATTGCCCAATGAATTGCTGCTAATTCCTGTTCTGTAGTACTTTTGTTACTTTCACCTTTTGTGAATGAACGTGATGCATATGCTAATGGGAGTTGGAGTCCGTTATGGTTTTGAGTTAAAACCGCTCCACATGCTTGTTTACTAGCGTCGGTGATTATGCAAAATTCTTTCTGAAAATCTGGGTACTGTAACAGAGTGGGTTCCATAAGTTTATCTTTTAAATATTGGAATGCATTTTGACATTCAGTTGACCACTCAAAGGGGACATTCTTTTACATAATCTAGTTATGTGCCGGGAATAGTCGGCGAAGTTTTAATAAAACGTCTATAATAATTGCAAATGCAATAAATCGTCTAGCGCTGTCCGCATCATGTGGGACTGGATAGTTTTTGATGACGTCATATTTCTTGTCATCTGGCAAGATTCCTTTATCTGTGCATTTATGACCAAGAAAGGTCACTTCATGCATAAAAATGAACATTTTTGTGGATGTAATTTTAGGTTGTGTTTCCTACATATCTCAAAAATATCTGTTAAGTTTTTAAGCATATGTTTTTCGAACAACCCATGACTATTAGATCGTCCATATACAGGAAGGCTTGCGAAGCTTCAAGTCCAGAGAATGCTATAGTCATCATTCTTTGAAATGAATTTGGCGCTATTTTTAAACCAAATGGTAGTCGCGTGAAGCGATATGAGCCATTGCTCGTTGAAAAAAGACGTTATATTTCGCGAACTTTCTTCTAGTTCGATTTGATGAAAACCTGACATTAAGTCAAGGCATGAAAATACTTTGCTCTACCTAATTGATCCAAAATGTCATCAATTCTAGGTAGTGGAAATTTGTCGGCCAGGAGTTTTTGTTTTTATTTGACGATAGTCAACTACTAATCGCCATTTCTTTTGTTCTGAACCCGGAAGGGCTTTCTTTGGGACAAGTAGAAGTGGGCTGTTGTATTCTGATACGGATGGTTCGACAATATTGTCGTTGATTAATTTTCCTACTTGTTTTTTAATTTCCTCAACTTGGCTGTGCGGGCTTCGATAGTTCTTTATCTATATAGGTTCGTCATCCCTCAATCTCAATTTCTGTTTATAAAAATTATTTGTTGTGATTGATTCGGTTTCAAGCCCGAATACGTCACTAAAATTGGTGCATAGTTTAGTTAATTGCTTCTTGAATTGTACTGGGAAATGTTTGCTTAATTCAGCTATGACAGTTTTTCTCGGATTTTTTGAGTCGTTTGAATTACCTTGTAATTCGAAAAGTGATTCATATTGTATGTCATTTATATGTACTAATTGGCTGGTACTGGTTGTATTCAGCAATCGGACAAATGTATTATTTTTTGAAGTTATTGTATTTGCTACATAAATACCAGGTTGAATTTCCTGGTTTGGGATTAATATGGTTTCTATATCGGACGTTAATTCTATTTTTCTTACAACTTGTGATCTTGCTGGCAGAAGAATTGTATTGTTACCAGAACTGTATGTTATTGGAACATAAATTTTAATTTTTATATTATTTGGTCGTATTATTAACCAATCCTCTGAAGGTTTTAAGTCTATTAGGCAGTTTAATTCTTTTATGAAATCAATGCCTATTATTCCATCACACGGAATTGCAAAATTCTGATTAACTAAATGGAAATCGTGTGGAATTATGTACTTATCTGTCTGTAGCTCTATTAGGGCAAGGCCTTGGGATGTTATTATACCTTCCCCTATTCCTTGAATATCTATTTTATTTTTTGTTTGAATGTCGTTAAAGACATCTGAATTTTCTTTTAATAGTGATATATTGGCACCTGTATCTATAAGGAATGTAAGTTGTTTTCCTGTTTTAGAATTGAGGAATGCCACGAATATATTGAGATTGAGGTTGATTGTGTGAACCGCTGGATTTTTAATTTAGTGTATCTAAAGGATCTTGGGAGTTTCGAAGCTGTCTGGGTAACACGAACATTGTTCTGTCGTGTGTTTCCATTGCTATTGTATCTTTGGTTGTTATAGGTTCCACCGT
Source organism: Drosophila lowei (assembly GCA_008121275.1). Classification (NCBI taxonomy): domain Eukaryota; kingdom Metazoa; phylum Arthropoda; class Insecta; order Diptera; family Drosophilidae; genus Drosophila; species Drosophila lowei. Next base: position 9,853 of record VHIG01000126.1, on the reverse strand, counting down.
TATTACGGTTATTTCCCCTATAGCTACCACGACCTCTATTGTTAGTATAATTATTGCTGTTGTAAATATGGTTGTGGTTGTAACCACGACCATTTCCTCTACCACGATAGTTACCTCGAAAGTTACTACCGCGGTAGACTTGTCCTTGTCTGGTGTACAATATTGAACTTGCACTACCAGTCATATCTGTACTACACTGTATATATTTTGCTACGGCATCATTCATTGTTGGGAATGTGCCTGCTTCTAGTATTGTTTTTAGTCTGCCGTGCTCTTAATTTTTTAACCATTGTACTAATGGCCTTTTGCAGCTGAACTTATTAGCGTGTTCCGCTGGCAGACCCTCATCAATGTATGATGCTTGTAGAAGTTTTCTCATATCATCAATCTCTGTTGTGAATTGGGCGGCTGTTTTTCCTTTTTGGCATACTTTTGCCATTTTAGCCTTTTTATAACATCTGATGACTCACCGACAATAGTGTCTTGCAATTTCTTTATTATTGCGTTAATGGTGGTTTCATCTTGTATTGTATACAATGTAGGTCCTATTACTTTTGATTTAATTACTTCTATAGCCAAATTTTCGTATGGTCCTTTCGTTAGATTGACCAATTTGACTGCCGTAAGGAATCTTTGTAAATGGAGTTTTGTCCATTAAATTCCGGAATGGCGTGCGAAATATCTTTGATATATGCCCGTTGGGCAATTGTTTCGTCTGCCATTGTGGTTGGTTCTTGCCCAACCACGCTGTTTGCTGAACTAGTCGACGGTTTGTCGTCGTTTACCGGATGGTTCGATCTATTTGATCGAGAATCGTCTTCCGATATGATGATAATATTTTTTTACATTCGGGGGCCTGGGACTTATTGGCCTTGGTTCCGATTCTACAGCTGGTATATATGTCGCAGCTGTGTTTAGAAGAGTTGGTATGTGTATGTCTAGATTGAGTTTTCTCTAACGAATACTAATCGTTCCCTTAGACGTTTGAAAACGTCTGTAGCTTGAAACCAATGTATATCAGTAATTCTTTGTTTGTTCTCTAGAAAAATTTCTCTGACCTCATTATATTTGTTTACCAAATTAGTTGTATGTTTAATGACCGTACTATTTTGAGTAGGTCTGTTTTGCGTTAAGCATTTATATGACTTATCGAATTCTGCTCTTAGAGTGCAGACTTTGGCGCAGATCGTAAGCCAGTCCATATGTGTTTTTAATGTTGTCCATTCCGAGTGGAAGACAATCTAACATTAGCAACCACAATTCTTCCTAGAATTTCATTTTCTATTATTTGGCTGTTTACGAGGATGCCGGGTATGGTTGATAATACGATACCCTTTTGTGTGGCATCACAATGAATTAGTGGTGAAAAAGGTAAATTATATTCGTTCATATATGAGTATTCGAACTCGTATATGCTAATTGGATTGGGGAATACGGCTAAGATTGCTTTAGCTCTATATTCGAAATTTTCATTTTATCGTGGGTAGCCCTAATGGCTGCTGCTGTTCTACGAGACATTTTATTTTGGCTTTGTAACAGTATATTAAAGGCGGAATTCTACCTGAAATGTACCCATGTACATGTATTTGAGCTCTATTATGCTCCTAGGGGTCGTTGAGACCAATTGTAGAATTTTATTTGAAAAATCTGGTTTTTGTCTTTTATAGATATTTTCCCCTCCTTTTTTTTTTTTTTTTTTTTTTTTTTTTTTAGACTCTATCTAAATTGTTTGCCCTACTCATATATTTCTTTTTAATTATCTTATTATGTTTTACATACAATGTTAAAAGGAATTGTAAAACATTGACAATGGTTAAAATCAGAAGTAATAACTAGAGTGCATTGAGATCATCCCTGTGGTCTATTATTTTGACATTATTCACCACATTGGCCGTATTGTCTTTGGTCTGACTATCGTCAGAACCGAACCAACCCATGGTGATGATTTCCTCTCAAAATTGGTTTCTACAATGTTGGGGGTTTTTTTTTTTTTTTAAATTATCTGCTATTTGTTGTGACGGACCTATTTCAGGCTGAGGTAAGCTCAGTCACGTCCAGGGGTCAATCCACAAGAAATTTGTAGAAATGGATGGAACTTTAAGGGAGGCGTCGGGGTCGGCCTGTTGTAGAAAGATGGTTCGGGGTTCGGCGAGGACTGCTTCGTGGTGGCACGAGGGTAGGGGCAGAGTGGGACGATGTTGGTGCTTGGGCTAGTTGAAACGAACTTACGCAGTTGATGTTACTTGAGTATTTAGTTTGATATCTTCCTTTATTATTCGTATTACTTTACACTTAAAACACTGATTCTAAGATTCGATTAAACGTCTGCACTCGCGGCCAGGTTCCTGATTAAGCTCGGTTAGGTTTTGGTATCACGTCCGTACTCGGTGCCGGGTTTCTGCGTAAGATCTGTTATAGTTCGGTATCACGTCCGTACTCGGTGCCGGGTTTCTGCGTAAGCTCTGTTATAGTTCGGTACCACGTCTGTACTCGGTGCCGGGTTTCTGCGTAACCTACTCTCTGGCCCAAGTCGGCGCTTATTTATACGTTTATTACCGCCGTGTCAGCGGGCGTACCTCTGCGCAGGACTCGTGTTTCATTCTCTCCATGATCGCGTGTTGCCTCGACCGTGGGATCCGTATTTCGGCGCCTCGGCGCCTTCGTTGTCTGCGCGTGTTGTGAGCTCTCACGGTGTCCAGTGCAGGCGCCGGACGGCTGCACTGAGTCGACGCTAAGCTTGGAGGTGGGAAGGGGAAGACTCGCATAGCTCGAAATCTTTGGTCGGTGTCTGCGGCGTCTTCCCACGTTGGGCTTTCTGCGGCTTTCGTCGCGCCGGTGTCATCTTTCCGTAGCGGATGGACTCGGACGGCGAACCTGATAAGCCGCGTGACCGACCGTCTGGTTCGGTGTAGGGGAGGTCCGCGTGACCTGGTGTGTTTGGTCAGCGTTTTCGTAGAGTCGGCGTGTGTTGAACCTGGCTGTATGGCTTATGGCTAAAGAAAAGTATGGGATTCTGATGTAACATATTTAATATCTTATCTTAGTATGTATCTTGATAGGAGTTGTAACGAACCCTTTTAGGTTCGTTACACCCTCCCCTTTCTTCCTCTAGCAGCGTCACGAAGATTCGATCTCCGGGGGCGCGGCGGTGAATCCGGTAGTGTTACGTTGCTTCTCTGGCTGGTGTCAGCGCTCTCCGGTTGGTCGGGGGATTCTGCCCGACCGTGGTCGTGAAATTCCCTTAGGTCGTTGACGTTTGCGACTTTTTGTCTTCGGTTTTCGCAATGTTGCAATTTGGCGATGTTCAGAGACGGGAAGCTTTTGACCCGGTAGGGGCCGTCGAACTTAGGGGCTAGCTTTGCCGCAAAGCCCTCAGCGGCGTTTGAGAGATGGTGTTGGCGTAGTAGTACCAACGACCCGATGGCGGGGCGCCATAGTCGCCGGCGGAGGTTGTAATGTCTCCCCTGCTCTTGGCTGGCTCTCTGGATGTTGTTCCGGGCGATGGCGAATACTTCTTTCAGCCTCGCTGCTTTGCTGGTGGCCGTCTCTGGTGCGCTTCCCGTCCCGGGCGTGACTTCGTCGTAAAGGGTGCCGGGGAGTCGGGGCTCTCTGCCTTGCAGGAGGAAAGCGGGGCTGAATCCGGTCGTCTCGGAGACGCTTGAGTTGATCGCGAGCGTCATCTCGGGTAGGAGTTCGTCCCATGTATTCTGATGATCGTCGACGAACTGGGCGATCATTGTTTTCACAGTCCGATTGGCTCTCTCCGTCGGGTTTTCTTGGGGGCAATACGGGGCTGTGTGTTGTAGCTCCACGCCTGCGGTTCGTAGGAATGTTTTAAACGATCGGCTGGTGAACTGGGTTCCGTTGTCGCACACGAATAGTTTCGGCACGCCGAAGCTGCTCAGTATTCGTTCTCTGAAGGCTCGTTCGAGGTTCGCCGTTGTCGCTTTCTTGAGGGGTACCAGTTCGACCCACTTGGAGAAAGTGTCGAAGAATACCAGTAGGATGGTGTTCCCGTGTTTGGACCGTGGTAATGGTCCGACGAAATCGGCGCACAGGGTGGCGAAGGGTTCTTCGGCTTTGCGCGTGAGCATCCGGCCCACGGCCTTGCGCTGTGGGCCTTGAACTTCTGGCAGCTTACGCAGCCCTGCACGTACCGTCGTACGTCTCGGTGTAGTCCTGGCCAGTAATATCGTTGCGTTGTCCTCAGGATGGTTTTCCGGACGCCGAGGTGTCCTGCTGTTGGTGCGTCATGGCATTCACGGAGTACTCTCAATCGGCCGTTTTAGGCACGCATAGTTTCCACGGTATGTGGTCATCGTCGTCGGCTCCGTGTCCTAGGTAGCGGTATAGCTGTCCGTTTTCATGCGCGTAGTCTGGGTATTTCTGGGGTTCGCGTTGGACTTGCTGGATCCTTTGTTTGGAGCCAGGTGCATGCTGTGTTGTCTTCTTCCTCGATGCGGGAGAGGGTTTCCAAAGGTTGTCTTGATAGCGCATCCGCGACCACGTTCTGGTTGCCGGCCCGATAATGCACGTCGTATTGGTACTGCTGCGGTTCGAGTGCCCACCTTGCTACTCTGCCGTATGGGCTCTCGAGGGTGTTCAGCCACTTTAGTGCGAGGTGATCGGTTATGACATTGAATCGGTAGCCCTCGAGGTAGCATCGCAGTTTTCGGATTGCCCAGATGACGGCTAGGCATTCCTTGTCGGTGGCCGAGTAGTTTTCTTCTGCTTTGTTGAGGCGTCGACTGACATATGCGATGACCCGCTCTTTCCCTTCGATCTCTTGGGTGAGGACTGCGCCCACTCCAAGGTTGCTTGCATCCGTCTGCAGGAAAATTTGACGTTGAAGTCTGGACAGGCGAGCACTGGTGCAGTGGTGAGCAGCGTTTTCAGCTCGTCGAAGGCGTCTTGTTGTTCTTGGCCCCATGTCCATACCTTCCCTTTCTTCAGCAGCAGTGACATTGGTTGGACCACAGTGGCGGCGAAATTCGGGACAAATCTGCGGTACCACCCGGCCATGCCTACGCATTGTCGCAGTTCCTTCAGGTTGGCCGGCGGCCTCAGATCCTTTACGGCTGCGATTTTGTCGGGGTCCGTGTGGATCCCTTCCTCGCTGATCATGTGGCCCAGGTATTTCATCCGGCGTTGGAAGAAAGCACACTTGTCCGTGTTGATCCGTAGGTTTGCCTTACGTAGTCGTGCGAAAACTTCTTTCACATTGTTCAGGTGCTCAGTGAAGTTTTTCCCGACGATGACGATGTCGTCGAGGTACGCGAACGCAAACGGTTCCATGTCCGCGCCGATAACGGCGTCGAGAGTCCGCTGAAAAAGTGGCTCCCGCGGAGTGTAGGCCGAAAGGCATCACTTTCCATTGGTATAGTCCCCTGCCGGGTATTGTGAATGCTGTGGCTTCCCGGCTGTCGCGGGGCCATCGGTACCTGCCAATACCCGTTTTTCAGGTCCAGAGTCGTGATGAAATGCGCGTTTCGGAGCCGTTCTAGTATGTAGTTGATCCTGGGCAGCGGGTATGCGTCCGGGATAGAACGCTCGTTGAGCTGCCGATAATCTACACACATGCGCCATCTCCGTCCTTTTTGCGGACCAGGACGATCGGCGCACTGTGGGGCTCCGGATGGCTCGATCAGGCCCTCCGCTATCAGTTGGTCGACTTGTTCGTCGATGATCCGTCGCATGGCGGGATTTTTCAGGTAGTACCGTTGTTTTATGGGACGGTTGTCCCTCATCACGATAGTATGTTCGGTTAGATCCGTCGTCCCTCGGAGGCCTGCGAGCGTTGGCAGTTCCTCGTTTAGAAACTCCTGTATTTTCGGTGCGACGTCGGGAGGCCATGGGTCGGAGATTCGTTCCGAATCGTCCTCAGGTGGGTCGTCGACTCCTGGGTCGCAAGGGTGGTCGGGGTTCTCAGGAGGATCGTTGTGTCGAATGCGCTTGGTGGTTCGACTTCGCGAGTGTATTCGCTTACGCTGGCGACGACGGCGGGTGCGTCGATCACGTGTAGGGTGCCTATGTGTGTCCTGAGGGGTGCTTGCGCGACGTTGTACTCGGCGTGATGTACGAACGTGCGGGTCTCGAACGTAGCGTTTGACCAAGCGCTAGTTTGGGCGATGAAGGTTACCGACATGGCTCCAGGCGTGGTGCTGGGCCGCATGCCGGCGCCGTACGAGGTGTTGCCCGGGAGGCGTTCCATGATGTCGGTGACGATCGATGGTGCGTCGGCTCCAGGTGCGTCGGGGTTCCGATGGGTGCCTCGTGTGGCAGCGATCGCCTTTCCGGTTCCTGCCTGAGAGGACGCGGGAGTAGCGAGTCGGTCGGTGTCGGAGGGGTCGTTTTCGTGTCGAGGGCGGTGTCGACGCGTTCGTGGGTGGCGATCGGAGGTGGTACCTCGAGCGCCTGGCTTGCTGCGTGGCGGCCGACGTTGCTGGGGCCGGGTTGTCTTCTGGAGGGGTGTCCTGGGTTCCTTTCCTTTCGTTGGTGGAACCGCGTCGGTGCCCTCGGGAGACCGGCTCGCTTTCTTCGTTGCTTCGCTTGGTTTTGGGTTTCTCGGAGTGGGCCTGGGGATGGTGTGCCTCGTCGTGGCCGTGGGTTCGGTGTTCCTTGTTCCTTGTGCTCGTGTCTCGTGTCGTGTCGGGGAATTCGTTGGCGGCGGGGGTCTCGAGTTCGTGGGTCCGGGGGCGTGTACTTGGCTGGCAGCGGTCATCGGCGTGTTTGGGATGGGGCGTCAGGAGCCTTGGAGATGGAGGCGTGTGGTGCCACACTGTATGGTGGTTTCGATGGCGCACAGGAAATCCATCCCTATGATGGCTTGCTCTAGCATGTTTGGCAGTACTAAGAGCGGCATCTGTACCTCTTGCTCATCTAGTTTGACGCGCGCCAGCAAGATCTGAGTTATCTCGCGTGCTGAGCCGTCGGCTAGGCGTATCGGGACGCATGCGTCTCGCAGGTCGTTATCGCGGCCGAGTTGGCTTCAGGACGCCCCAGTGTCGACCGTGGCTGCCGTGCGCCGTCCTCCGATGGTCACTCTCGCCACTATCCGGCCGTCGTGTACTTGCAGCGGGTTTCTTAGTTGGATGTCTGAGGGAGCGTCGTGCCCGGCTGTTCCCGTGTCAGCTGGGGACGCGAGTCGTTTCCCGACTGGTCCCGGCGGCAACAGTCCACGGTGCGCGTTCGCGCTTACCGCATTCCCAACAAAAGAGGATGGACGGGTTCCTGCAGTCGCGGGCAGCATGTCCAGCTTCCCGCAACGTCGACAGGCCGCGTGTGGATTGACGATTGGGTGGTGATCATCCGATGCGTGGCTTCTTGTGTTGGAGCGCTTGGTGTGACCTCCTTGCGACTTCCGGGGTATTCCAGTTGGGTTTTCGGAATTGGGCCCGATTCGTCCCGCCTTCGTTCTGCACTTGTTGTGCCGCTGGCCGTGTGTACCTTGATGGTTGGCGAGGGGATGAGGGTCGCCGGTATGTTTCGCTCCTGGATACTTTCGAACTCCGTGGCCAACATCGTCAGTTGCGTCAGACTTCTCAGTTCGTGTCTTCGCACGTACAGCTGGTACGCCGGAAGGGTGTTGTCATAGATCCGGCTAAGCTCTTTGGCATCGTCGTACCCGGCGTGGTGCATGAGCAACCGGAGCTCGATGACGAAGTCTTTGAAAGGTTCGCCTACCGCTTGTTTGCGGTCTTTGATCTGGTCTTCCAATTGTTCAAAGTACCGGGGAGGCAGGAAAAAGGCTAGGAATTCCTGGCGGAAATCGGCCCATGAGGCGCTCTGGAGTCGGCTGGTGCGGAACCAACGGTTGGCTCGGTCAGTGAGGATTTCGGCCATGGCCCTTGGCAGGTGGTTCATGTCCACCCCGTACGAGAGGGCACGCTCTTCCAGCAGTTCGACGAAGGACGATGGGTCGTCCTGTCCGTCGAACTGGATTCCCCACTTCCGAATCCGTTCCGCCATCTGTGCGGCGTGGCTATAGTAATGGCTATCTGTGGGGCCATTCTCTCCTGCTGTCGGCAAGATCCTTCTTGTGGGCGAAGGCCTCGGCCCTGGAGGCGGGGGCCTCGGGAGATCCGCTGCGGTTACCGTGATCGGTTCGGTGTCGATCCTGCCCTCAATGACTCCGGGAACTTGTAGGCTGAGTTTGGGGTCTGTCTTCCGTTTCTCCGTTAGCGCTGAGGGGTCGGGCTGCGGCGATCTTGCTCGTCCTGGGGATCTGGCGTACTGCCGCTCGAGCTCTGCCAACCTGACCCAGGCATCGTGTTCGAGGGGTCCGGCGACTAGTTCGGCGAAGCTTCTCCGCAAATCCTCCACGTTACCCTCGCGGTTGAATCCGAATTTTTCACCGGCACTTAGTACGCGTACGTAGACTCGTTCGCGACCCGCACCGTTAGAATTGTGGGGGTTTGAGCACGGTTACGCGCCGCGGTAGTAGGGTGGGTTTTCTGCGGTCGAGCGATCGGGCGCGTATGCACGTAGACGTACGCGCGGGGGTTATCTTCCCCTTTTTTGTCTGTCTCTTGCACTTCTGACGGCCGTGGGTTTTAATCCACGAACCCCTCGCTAGAGTTTCCTTCGGGTCCCTGCTCGGGCGCCACTTGTAATATCTCCTCTTCCAGGCTGAGGTAAGCTCAGTCCTGTCCAGGGTCTTCCTACAAGAAATTTGTAGTTCGCAGGAACTCCGAAAGGGGGGTCGGCTCGTCTTACTGGGCGAACGTGAGGGTCGAGAAGAAGGGCGCGGGGCGAGGCACACCCGCGTGGGTCGAGAGAGAGGTGGGCGCAGGGCGAGTCACACCTGCGTGGGTCGGGAGAGAGGGGTCACAGGGCGAGTCACACCTGCTCGAGGGGGCGTTTCGAGGATTGATCGAGGGCTTGCGGAGGCGAGTGGGTCGCTGGCGAGTAGTTGTTGGTATGGGTGACCGGGGGCTTGGATCCCTGAAATGACTTACACGGGTTGATTCTCGTACGCTACAATAATGATTTATTTACTTGATTGTTACACTGATAACTTATTACATCATATTTTGTTATTTCGTCACGCTCCCGGAAGGACTTGTAAACTTATATCTTAGTTGTCGCGCGGGACAACGTATGTTCTCGGCCGGTCTCCGCGTAAGTGAAGTCTGCTCGGCGCTCGCGCGCTCGGGAAAACTTCGCTGCCGCCGATCTCTAACTTATCAGTATCTACGTGCAGCATGGGGAAACATTCCTCGGCTTGGGATTGGCTGCCGCTTCGCAGAGCGTCCGAAGCCGCGAAGGAAAGGGGCAGGGTTCTTATCGGATAGTCGTCTGGGCTTCGGGAGCTTATGGTTAGATGTGGGGCTATGTGTTGGTGTGGGAGGCGTTCTTATCGGATAATTGTCTGTGCTTCGGGAGCTTATGGTAAGAGGTGGGGGCAATGCGTTGGTGTGGGAATGTGGGATTGGCTGTCGTGAAATGGTTGGCGAAAAGATATAGGGAAGGAGTCTTTTATTGATGGCACATTTATCGTAGGCATTCTTTGTTCTTAGGGCTAAGTAACGATATATTTAAGAGAAACTAAAGATATAAAAAGGGGAAAAATGAGGCGGTGACGAGCCCGCGATGCAGCACGCTGTGACGAACCTTCTTAAGGTTCGTTACATCTGAAATAGAGTTTCCTATGTAAATTATATTTTTAAGCAGCTGGTTACATGCATATGTATGTACAAATTATCTGGTTGAACCGGTCCTTGCCGCGGTCCGTGACCAATTGTCTTCTCTTCTTTGAAGATTATGATGGGAAGAACTTTCTTCCGTTATTACCGGCCCTAAGGCACGATAACCCAATTAAATGAATAGATTGACGGCTTAGCCGGAGTTCGAT